>JAYKKT010000086.1:1532500-1580000 GCA_036023115.1 Brasenia schreberi | reverse complement strand
GCTGATTCGTGCACGAATCAATCTTGTTCTTGTGTTAGTCTAATAATATTTAAAAATGTTTAGTGTTTTGAATATATCTTATCTATTAATAGAAATAATACCCCTTGGAAACTAAAAAAATTAAAAAATACTATGTCGGTATTACGATTGAACTTTTCCCGATATTTCTGAAAGCATTAATGATGATTTGTAGCGAGGGTTGGACCTCAGTGGTGACACTTTCCACAGGATGTGTGTGGGTGGGTGGGAGCACATGCGTGTGTGTCTAGGCGTGGCTTAAGCAAGTTAACATGATTATGGGTACGATTAAAATCAAACAATATCTACTTGGTAAGACTAAACTCACTGCTTTGGATGTCTAGTTTTAATCAGTGTTGTGTGACGGCTATCGTATCGCTTAACGATACGGGCGTATCGTATCGTACTTTAATATTAAAAATTAGAAAAATATTTAAAAAATCAGAAAAAATAGTAAAAATTTGAAAAAAAAATAGGAAAAAACTGGTAATTGCTTTGAATTCATATAATGCAAAGTTTAGTGCAGATTGAGCATTCAACATTAAACAATTGCATCCAAATTTATATATTTTGAAGCAAAAAATGAAATACATTTACATTTTATAAATTGTAATCAGGAATCAACTAAATAATCTTCATCTTCTCCTTGCTAAAGATCCTCATCATCATTATCACCACCTTTTGCTTGAAAATCAAATTCTTCATCTCCTTGATATTATTATTGCACTCTTTCCAAATTAATCCATGCAATGTCTTCTTTAGTTAGGAGGACATTTTCTTCACTATCTTCTATAATCTAGTCTTCTAATATATCAAAACTATCCAAACTTATTGGATTAAATTGGCTTTCTTGTCTATTTACTTTTTTTTAATTTCTTACAAGAAAGAAAGATAAGGAATTAGTAAATAATATTAACAATCGAAGTCAAACAATTTATTGAATTGAACCTTTAAGTATTAACTAATACAACATTACCTTTCGAGAAGCCGCATGTTACAACGAATAAAAACTAAGTCATTTAGTCGCTTATGTTCCAACCTGTTGTGCTTTTTTGTATGGATGTGTTCAAAGATACTCAAATTCCTTTGACAACCAGTTGCACTATAGGTTTGACTCAAAACTCTGACCGTAAAATCCCTAAGGTTTGGGCAATTACTTCCAAACCTATTCTACCAAATAGTTGTAGAAAAAGGCAAACATTAAAGACATAATCTACAATAAATTGATTTAAGAAACTTAAATACGAAGATAAACAATTTACCTGGACGTATATTAGTGCAGTTGCAAGTTACTACAGGCAAACCCATCAAGTGAAGAGCATTATCATATATCTCCATCTCTCGATGTATAACATCTACTGACTCTCATTATGGACTAATTTATCTATATAATCAATGATGCCTCGATTAACCTCACTGTCCCTTTTGAAGCTTGTTGAGTACCTGAATGATGGGTTTAGATAATATGTTGCTGCATAAATAGGCTGATGTAATTGTTTATTCCATCTATTATCAATAAATTTTCACACGGGCACATAATCTCTCTTTTTTTCATTAAAATTATTTCTAATTGCTTCTTTTGCCATATCTATAGCTTCATAAAGGTAGCCCTTAAATGGTTTCTCCTCGCTATTAGCCAATCTCAAAACCTTTATTAATGGACATGTAATCCGTAACAATCTAACACATCCATTCCAAAATGTACTCCTGAAGACTATCTCAGAAATCTCATTCAACTTTTTATTTCTTCTATTTTGAAGCAACTCTGTAAAATATTGCTACTCATATGAGGAGAACAGTCTCTTTAATGCTTGCTTCCATCTCACAATACTTTGTACAGATAAGAAGTTAGTTACAAACCGAGTTCCAGCTGTAAAAGAAGTTCTGCACCATTTGTATATCTCCTCATCATACACAATATAAATGTATGATTGTAGATGAATTTGGTGATATCTTGGCAACACTCAATTACTGCCTTTATCTCATCTATCTCACAAATATCCTTAAGAAAGAGATCTAAACAATGGGCTGCGCTTGGTGTCCAATAGAAAGTCCCATAAGTATAAGCTAATTCCTTCTTAACTTCTTTGTAGTTAGCTACATCTCCTTTGACATGTCTAGAGATCTCAAAAACATAAGTCCTTTAGAAAGTTTAACAAGGTCTTTCCTCGCCTATCTGTCCATCCATCTGTCATGATAGTACAATCTGTCTCCTTACATAACTCTTTCAAAGTTGAACAATATTTTTGCACTTCAATGACGGTCTTATCTAATATCTTTACTCTCAACTTCTGATAGGAGGGCATATTGTATCTTGGATCAATGTTAGCAATTGCATCTGCCATTGCTTGATAATGAAAATTATTTGCTGCATTAAATGGAATGCATGCATCATAAAACCATCTCTCCACTGTAAGGTCTGCCTGATCATGCAGTTGTTCTGAAGCTATAGCAGCACGAATTCCAAGTTGAGCACTAGGTGTAGTCGTAAGAGAAAAAAATGAATGTATGCTAGAAGCAACTCTTCATCTACTCATTCCTCAACTTCCTCTTCTATTATTTCCAAAGTCTTCAGCAACCCTCTTTGCCCTGTTAGGTAGTCGTGAACTGCTACTACCAATCTCTGTTCTAGCATCTGAAGGCAAACTATCAGTGAATCCAATAACATCATCATCTTCTCGAAACATCTTCAAATCATCCTTTTGTTATCTCCTCTCTTATATACTCTCAATCATCTGATGACATTACCATTTAATGCCTTCTCGCAAACTTCTAACTCTGTCTGTGTAAGGAGCAACTTCTTTCTTAGCCCCTGCTAAGTGGTGTTTCAACCGTGAAATTCCACTACTAACCACCCTCTCACAAAATAAACATCTTATCTTCAATCTGGAACCCTCAACTGGTGTACCCCACTGCCATACCGGATCATCAGATCGAGAATGGGAGTCTCTAACACCCCTTCCTGCTATCTCAATTGAGCACTTTAATTCAATAAAAAGCCTAAAAATAAAAACACTTCGTAAATCCCAAAATTTCAAATAACACTCAAATAGAGCGTCTCTCACTTCATGAATGCAATAAAAATCATATCCACACACTTAATAACTTCATATTTTGTCATTCAAAAAAAAAATAACACAAAAAAAGACAACAAATACAAAGAAAAAAATGAAGAAAAACACTAAAAATATACCAAAATCTGAGTTAAGAGGCTTGCACGGACATCGTAGAGCACATTTTTGGAGTATTAAACACCAAAGAGAGGAAGAACCATGCTAGGAAAGTTTGGGGAGCTCTGAACATCGGCCAGGGAGGGTCCCTCAGCGTATTGCACGATACGGAGCGATAAATGCTCATTTGCCTAAACCAAGCTGACCAGATTGAAAGAGAACTTCCTTTCATCTTTAGTTTCCTGCAGGAGAAGCTCCAACAGTTCGTGATGACAATATGAACAAGCAGTCACCTGAAAGATGTGTGGACTCTGCTGTGCTCTTCTTCTTTTTTGAGGAATGTAGACTCTGCAATACTCATTCAGAGTTGATCGAGCTCTAACTATGCTAATGAACAGTGGTGGGATGTTGTACGGGTCACTCCAAGTAGGTTTAAGTCAATGAGCTGAAGAACCAAACAGGGGCTGTTTGTAGCTCCTTTGCTAACTGTGCTCATTGGGCTTTTCTCGTTGGCTTGTGTAGCCTATGCAAAACAACTTAATTTCTACCTCGCTCGTTCATCAACCAAATTAAATCGTCTTTATTTATTAATCGCATTCACCTTGTTAGCTTGTTCGAGCCAAACCAAACATGAACAACTGAACATGCAGTGTTCCATATTCAGCTCAAATAGCTTGACGACTCTGCAAGAATCGTGAACCAAACACGAAGCTCTGTATGGATCTTAACTGAGCCAAGAGCAGCTACATCCGCTCATTGTCTGGTCTAAGACCAAGTCCGCAACAATATAGCAGCAAAATAGGACTGTTTCCTTCATATAATACATGGATGAATGTAAGCAAAAACTGGGATAAAAAGAAAAGGATGTGTGTGTGAGTGCAAGAGAGAGAGAGAGAGAGAGAAGAGAGAGGTTGGCAATGTAGAGGGTGTCAGTGTGTAGAATGCAGGGCCATGTGGAAAGGTTAGTGCCCAGCATAAACCCTCGTGTGGAGTGGGGAGCAACTGCTGATGGGCACAGCAATACAGCTGCTACTTGACATAGTTCAGTGGACATCATTTTTCCCACCATCGGGCCCTAACTCGTGCATGCCTTCGTTAGTGTATAGACAAGGCGTTTTCTATTGCCTACGCTGCTATCTTCGAATCAAGAGTCACTCTGTCTGCCAACCATCTTCTGTGTGTACAATTGTGTGTGTGCGCGTGTGCACGCATTCAACTTCATTCATGGGTAGCGGAAATTTAAGATCAAGTGTGTGGATATGTTCAACTAAATGAACTTTGTTCTACTTCACACTTTCTAATGAGCATGGTTCTAATTGGTTTTCTTTAGGAAGACCAATATCAAATACAACCATCAAATTAGACACATAATTACAAGACTGATCAAGGTCTGAAATTTGATAATATTCAGATTTTCACAATGAGATCTTTTTCTTTGGGGGACAATGGGGAGGCCGAAGTCAGATGCACACCACCATAGAAGTTACGACCTTCAACTTGTGAGTTGACGCCCTAACCAGGTGGAACTTCTAGACAAAAGGAAGCCGATTGAATAAAATAGAGGATCCAAAATTACCTGTCTATGTGAAAGAAAACGTTTAGAACAGTATATAAACTACCAAAAGCAGATTCAAGCCATGCCTTTTAACACACTTGCTGGTGACTTCCTGCAGAGATTCGTAGTTGTCACTCTGATTTATCTCGGATTACACCTGCAGTTAGATGTTAAAGAGTAAGATTATAGTTCATGACTTGAATCAAATATCTTCTCTGTGCTGCGGATTTCCCAACTTCTCACGTCTTTCCACTGACAGCTAACATCTCTCTATATGTACAATAAAATCTTCATGAACTAAGGGTAACTGTGAACACTACAGAAAGTTTCTTCGCTGAGGAAAAACCTGCGAAATTGGAGCTTCTAAATCAATTACAAAATGTTGCATGAATACTATTTGAAAGCACACACATCACGAAAAACGATTCACACAAAATGCAACAACAACAACATCAAGCCTTTTCCCATACTACATGGGGTCAGCTACTTTGTTTTCATAGAACCTGATCATGTGCTATGCTAACAGTTAACTCAACATAAGCCATGTAAAGTTAAGAAAAAGGAAAGAAAGAGAGACGTTTTTACAAATGCCTACTCCACGATTAAGACGAGGAAGAAAATTTTACTATGACGAAGAACAAAGTACAATTACAGTGATCTCATATAACCTCTGAAACCTCAAATCCTGTGCACTTCCATTTTATATGCTGTCTGCAACCTAGTCATCGTGTCCAATTCGAGCAGCACTCTGAGCTTTTCGGTCCGGTCACAGCTCATGTCTATCACAAATTCAAGCCACAGCAACAGAAAATGTGTTGTGGAGCTACCCATTTAGCAGAAAACTTGAAGCGGATCGAAGCAAAACCAATTTGGTAGCTAGAAAAACATAGTCTATTGGATCTAAGAAATGTTTTCATTCGAAACCACGGGGTTTTCAGAATGAAATGAGAGATGAGAGTTTGAATCAATATTATAATGACTTCCGGAGTCTTCCTGTTCCTTCTTGTATTATCTGTCGTGTCTCGCCATCTTTCGGCACGTTAGAGTCCATTTTCGTATAGAGAATACTATGATTTCTTAAAATTTGGAGGGACATGCAATGGCATCTAGCTTAGTTGCTTGTCGCAATGGTAATTACTTATATCCATTGCTTTATCTTATTAACGGAAGGTAGAATACAGTGACTTTTCAGTTTAGAAAAAGTAAAGACATAATATAGAAAAGAAGAAAAGGGACCATCAAGCAAAAGGGGGCAAGCATAAAGTCGGTGTGAGTGCTGGTGGGGGGTTGCTTAGAGAGAGAGAGAGAGAGAGAGAGAGAGAGAGAGAGAGAGAGAGAGAGAGAGGGCATGAACTTAAGTTTGCGGGAAACAGCCACAATAACAGTGTGCCCAATTCAATTTTCATGGAGAATAATGGGACCCACTAGCATCATCTCAATCAAGATGACAATCCCTTCATGCTACCCCTCACTGAATAGTATATTAACATCCATTCCCTTGCTTCATATTGCACATAAAACTGTCACCTCCTCTCTCTCTCTCTCTCCTGGCTTTGTGACACAGAAGCAATGGCAGATAGCGTTTCCGCCGAGAGGAAAACATGTCTAATACCAGAGAGAGCCAAGCTGCACTTAGCCATGCTAGCCTTGCAGTTCGGATATGAGGGCTTTCATGTTGTTTCCAGAGCAGCACTCAATATGGGGATAAGCAAAGTTGTATTCCTTGTGTATAGGAACATCATAGCACTCAATATGGTAAGGACCTAGAATATTTCGTTAGTGTTGTGTCAAAGTTGGTCCTTTTATGAATTTCCTTCCTACTCTCTGTGCCTCAAATGAACCTTAGCCTGCTTTAGTAGGCCCCAAATCATCACTTAATTATTGACCAGGTTCTTTGTAGCACTTTTGATTATCAGACTCCATGTATGATTGAAGTAATAGTAGACCCTCTGTGTGTGTGTACAGATAGGTAGAGAGAGAGAGAATGTGAAATCTTTGCTTCTTCGTTTGTGGGCATCACCAAAACGTTACTGTCACTTATAGCGACATTGTAGGCCGTGGGAATGTATAATTTACTGAGAAGTAATGATGTAAATGAGTGTCCGCTGTTGGTGTTCACACACACTTTGCCAAGAGCGTCTGCTATGGAAAACCTTGACTATTCAATTCATGGGGAGCAAATGGGAAGTGATATGCACAAAGGACGGCGAACTCTTTCTTTGTCCACACTGTTTTGTTCTTATCTTTTGTTCTCTTCAATAGATAGCAAAGTATTAGGTCTCCGGAGTGGTATTGAATTTCACCAAGTAATAAGAATACAAATTAATTTCCCGGTTGGTTTGGAATCCCTGTCAAAAGTTTATTTTTGTGATATATCATAAGTACATACATACATATACATAGATAAATACGTGCATGCATACATATGTGTGCGTGTGCACGCATGTGGGAAAATGTAGTTGTACAGAATCTTATGAACTATTGCATCTGTATTGAAGTATACATAGGATGGATTGCTGTGGATGGGATTACGTAAGAAAAGCTCTAATATTTAGTTCTCATACCCTAAATCGGATTTGTGTATGACTCTATGTTCTCTTTCAGAAATGATCATCTGCTAGAAAACAGACAGCAGGATTATCTGCTAGAAAACAGATATTTCTAGTAGATGGTAAGATCAAAGTCGCCAATTATCTTTTAGCCCCCAAGTAAGAAGCTACTTAACTTCCACAGCCTTTGGAGAAAAGGGAAAAGATTCCACAAACCGAAGAAGAAAACTCCATTATCGTTAGATGTAACGAGTCATGAAACCTTTCAGCAAGCTGGGTTTGATTGATTGAATTCATCCGGAATGAGTTGCCAAGACATTCATGATTCAACCAAGTTGTACTTTGAACGAAAGAACCATTTCTGGCCAAGTTGTACTTTATAAAGATATCGACACCCAACAATCCAATGAATTCTCTGGCTAAGATTGGTGGGTTGTTGGCACCTTCATGGTAAATCCGGGTTCGATTGCTTGTTTCATCTGATAGGACTCTGCCTAAACTTAGCTTTGGTTTCAGAAAAAACAGTAGATGGGCTCCCTGGTTGATGTAAAATGTTTGTAAGAGTGAAGCTAATAGCCCACCAATGAAGAGGATCTATCTGGAAACTATTTCCGACTGGCATATTCCGTCAGAATTATTGCAGGAGTCTTTTTCTCGCTGAGACGTATGAACCACCGGAACAGATATGTTCCGACAGTTTATAAAGGCTAATTCTGACGGTATGCATCACCGTCGGAATACAATGCATTCGAACAGTTCAGGTAGAATGAGGGACCAATCAGGTGATCATTTTGATGCGTCAAACTGGACTCTGGCGGTCTTAAACCGCCGGAAATTAAACTCTTGCTACGTTTGTTATGATGGGTCTTTTCTATTTCCGGCGGTCAATCGGCAAGGCTGGTGGATTTAACGGCCAAAAGACTATACAAAAACCGGTGAAAATAGCCCGGTTCGGTGCGAGGCCGCCTTCGTTTTCGTGCAACTTTTTATTCAATCAATGCTAAGTTGCAAAAATGCAAAGTTACAAAAGTATTAACCATACTTAATAACATCTTTCAATGCATAATTTCACATAAATATTTTCAGGTATGAGTTACTTTATCTGTACATTTAAAGTAGAAAAGTAATACTTTAATTTAAATATACACCATTCATTTCAAAGATCGGATAAAAAACATTATATATTTCAAATCTCCATTATTGATCTAAAAGATGGATAATAAAGATGTTTAAGAATACACTTAAAAACACTATGCATTTAGTAAATATCTCTTTTATATATATATATATATATATATATATATATGATCCTACCTGCTCACTATTGATTAGAGGCATCAGCCAAAGACTCGGCTCGCAAGATCAAGGTCCTAAGTTCGATACCCGGGGTGTACATAGTTGGATTCGTCCTCCTCGTACCAAAAAAAAGAGGGGGGGGGGGGGGGGGGGGGGGGGGGGGGAGGATTAGGTGCAGAATTCCCGGTTTACCAAAAAGAGAAAGAAATGAATTTCGCAAAAAGGAATTATTCAACAATCAGAAATAAGCCTACCCTCTTTTTACTGAATATGCCTCCCTTCTAGCTCTTGAATTCTTATTATAAGCATCCCTATGCACCTTAATCTTAGGGATTAGCACTGCCTAAGATACCTTGTTTGCTCTCACCGGCACGAATCTCGCCGAGTTGAAGTGGTTGATAACTTCCATGTTCAAACAAGAATAAGATCGTTCAAGCTTAATTGGAATTATTACTCAAAAAATAATTAATTAGTCTAAAAATAACCAATCCCGAAACGAGAAAAATGAAACAGGATTAGTGACTATCAATGGCCAGCTCGATAATTACATATTTTATATATGTGAATTGTCTAATGTCAATCTTAATGAATTTAATATTATCAAGTGCGGATCGATGTAATTTTTGAATTTGTGTTCTTTGACATAGTTCTTACTTACTCTCATAGGTTAAGTGCCCAAAACTTTTTTCAAACAACTGCATACTTTAACGGTAAACCCCAAAACTGTTTTCTTAAATGAGAAGTTAGTAGTGGTGACACGACACGAAAACCCGACATGAACTGGACCTGAGAATTGTCTGTTCTTGTGTCAATATAAAGAGATGAACAAAAACGGGTGGCGTTTGCTGGACCTGCTTTTGTGTTGAACATGAAATGACGAGAACACAATCTGAAACACGAAAACACTGATACAACCCGAAAAGGTTTTCCTCTGTATCCAACAGCTGAAGCACCGATATCAGGTTGTAGTCAAATACCAACTTGTACATGATAGTTGGCACACCCAGAGATTCGACCTATGACTCATGGGTCAATGATGCCTCTCTTTCCCGTTAAAGCAAAGATGAGCTCAAGGTCGACCAAGTTTGCATTGAATAAACCGAGTCAAACTTAGCTTGCAGAGTTTGGTCTCTCTTCATCATCATATATCATATGATCTAAGTTTATATATATAATGTGAGAAAGAGAGAGAGTGGATCCTATACATCACCGATTTGTTTACTCATGCTTGACTATTGTTTTTTAAGATATTAGTATATTAATATTGTCTTTCGTTCTTTCTTGAAAACTTAAAAAAAAATTAAAATCATATCACCAAAAAACAATGGATGGTAAGAGTGAACATGTAAAAAGTGAGCAGGATCCAGTTTTCTTATATATATTCAAGATACAATCATTTTAGTGCTTAATACTCTTGACAATGTGAGTTTTGATGGCTTTGAGCCTTTGAATATGCCTTATAAAACATTTAATATGAGATTCAAAGTTTTGATGCTTTTATTTCAAAAGAATGCGTTATTAAAATATGTCCTAACCTGGACGAATCACTTACCCACCCAATGGGTGTGAGAGAGAGAGTCTGTGCCTGTGTGCACGTATGTGTGTGTGGTTGGCTAATTCCTACTATAGGACGCAACCCATCCTAAATGAGATGACGAGATCCTCCTCTCGTTCACCATCTGGCAGATCAATTCCTGGATATTGGAGTCTCGAACCCACTTTGAAATGTATCCAATTGCAGTGTCCAAGCATGATGAGATCAAAGCGTGACTTTCTCGATTCAAGGTCACAAAGAAGAACGGAATTCTATCTTCTCTGATAGGCAAGCGGGGCCTCTACCAGATGCAGGCTCGTTCATGACATTCAACTTGAAGTTTTCAGTCGACGCCCTCGGCAGTGGAGCTGTAGCTCTTAAATGGGTCTCTCTTGTTTAGATAGTACATTGAGAAATAGAAATGTAAGTTTCCATCGTGGCAGGTCGACATAGATCCAATCTCTCTCTCTCTCATAATCTCTCTCTCTCTCATGTGCATACATACATTAACCTACTATATATACATGTAACTGACTTACTATACTTAAGTGTTAGTATATTCAAACGAACCTCAACCATCAATCTTGGCTTAATATATTGTTGAAATTTGAATTCAAAAAACAAAAAATGAATAGTTAAGATTATAATGATTTGATCTATCACTAATGTTGCTCACTCATGTCCAGTTGTTACTTTTTAAATGTATAAATGTAATAACATTATTTTAAATAATTTTTTAAAAACTCTTAAATTTTTTAAAATTATACTTATGTTACTAAAAAGCAATAGATGAACATAACTAAACATGTCAATGGTGGGTAGATCCGATTTCCATATATAAAGAAAATGTGTATGCGTGTGTGAGTTGTTTGAGAGTCTCATAGGTTAGATATTATTTGGTGATTATTATCGTTCGTGCGATCAATCATATGGTGGTGATGAAGACTCACATTCCGTGTCACATTTAATGCACTCTTATGTAGTAAATGATATCAACCTCGTGTTAATGTTGATTGATAATTCAATTCGTGTTGTTCATGCGATCGAGTGAGTGTCTAGCAACTTCAGTTTTGGTATATATATAAATATATAGAGAGAGTACACTTTCTTAATTTTGCTTAGCGTTGCTGTTTATACTTCACAAGAGAGGTAACTAATTGATTTCCTCGTTTTCTGTTCTAGTGATAGAGTCTTCAACTGATACGAGCCACGTTACAGCTGGTACACTCTACTAAAGATGCAAACTGATTCGTACGAATTTGAATCATCATCATCTTAGAGAGAGAAAGAGAGAGAGAATCCGAGGTTATGTCACTTCTTTTTTAAGCTTGAACGTCTTCTCTTGATGTTCAGATAGTGTTATTATTATGATGATTATTTTATGTTATATATGCTAGCTAGGTTGCCAATATTAAAAGGGACCGACTTCGTAGAGAATCGTTATTTTGCTTCCGTACTGAATACTCAGAACACAAACGGGTTCTATTGGATTTTTGGACCGAATCTGACCCAAATTAAAAAATAAGGAATCATGCCTGATTGAGTGGCGGAGTAATTTTTTTTAGGGTGGAGCAAACTGCCTATTCAACCATTTGAGGTGGGACGATATATGTATAATGGCCGTGAATTCAATCATTCTTTGTAACTTTTTCATTGGTTTTCCTAATTTGATGAGAGGGTCGCCCCACCTTGCCTATATAGATCCACCACTAGCCTCATGTATCTATAATTAAAGACCGGACTTAAGTCCGATCTTCCCACTATCATTATCCGGCCAGTCTGTAATTCGTTTCAAGTACCTTTTTTTTTTTGTTATAATGGAGAGGCTGAAGCCAGATGCATGCTCCAATATCGAATTCATGCATTTCAGCTTGTTAGTCGAAACCCTAGCTAGGTAAACTATTGCTTATTGTGCACCTCAAGTACCATTTTATGCTCCGTGTAATTAGGGCTGTAAGTAGAAGATACAACACGAACACGACACAGAAAGTATGCCCCTCATAATCACCCAAAATGACATGCAAAAGAAAATGAGAGAAGTTTGACCAGAATGAAGCTTGGGTGAAACTAAGTGGAGGTTCGAACCGACTGATGTTAAAGAATCACGAATGAGTTGTTGTTAGGGGTGAAATGCCCCTCGAACCCAGATCTAGTTGGTTTTCCCCGAAATGCGTTGAGGCACAACAATTGGTTTGCTTCTCAACCTATTTTGGAGCTAGAGGAAATGTATCTTAGGTCCACTAATTAGTAGGTGTGAGAAGATTAATGTTAGATCCCCAAGGATATGATTGATTTACCTTGGCGATACATTTATACAAAACTTTTAACCCTAACACACGCGAATGAGCCGTAGACTGTCTAAGTGAAATCCAATCCATGAACAAATTTGATCTACAAAACAATCAAATAACATGACATAAACATGTACCAAAACCATCCAAGATGGCGAAGTAACACAAACACGAACACAAGTACTACAAAAAACACAAGCTCGAAACAATACATTACATTGATGTGTACCTCAGTTTGTGTTTGATTAGGAGGCTAGGGACTATAATTCCAGTTTTCGTCGTAATCAAACGCAAGCTTCAATGCACAAGGTTGTATGACATTGCTTTTTACTCGATTATGAGACTCATCAATGGTCATCAAACACCCTCTCAATCCTTAGAGATGCCTTGATGTGTACATGAAGACCTAAGTCTAGATCAATGCTTTTCGCCGCTGAGTTTTATGTACACTGGTAGAGCTTAAGCTGAGTTTTTCATACATAACTCAAGCTCAAGCTCGACCTGAGCCGTTTCTTCACAAGTCGAGTCGAGCTTGCTTGTACTTGAGCTTGAGCTTGAGCCTGACTCGGCTCGATCATACCTACTTCATGTCATATTCTAGCAATGCCAAGCACATCTATGTGCTCAGACATCATTAAAAAAACAAGCACTCCTTTGATTCCTTTCACCATCTTTACAGAAGACTCGTCCTCATGAACAATATTTTTCAAGATACCAAGCACATTACTTGTCAATGTGGAATTGACTACAATATTTGAACCAAGCGTGGTGTCCCTTATGATTCAACCAGCTAAGTGCATCAAGTTTGTATACATATAAAATGTACAACATGCAGGACTCTGAACCCTGCACCTTTTAGGTCCTCCTCCCATTTTTTATTAGCTAGACCATATAGCCTAATAAGGCCCTTCTTTGCTTTAAATGAGCCAGGCACGTGACCCTCACCTAGTGCCCTAATGACTCTCTCTCTCTCTCTCCTTCTCTCTCTCTCTATATATATATTAGAAAAGAACCAAAAGACTAAAGAGGTTGTTTTTATTTGATTATACAAAGTGATGCTTCACAGTGTGACAACGTGTAGAGATTCCATATGGGGAGTTCCCCAAGGCCATGTCCCTAAGAAAAAGGGCATTGCTGAGTTCCTCTTTGCCTTTGTTTGTGGGGCAAAAGTCCTTTCTAAGAGCCCCAACAATCTTATCTCCACAATTTAAAAGTGTAAAAATCAATCCAAGCACAGACAAACACAGGCAGTTTTGTAAAGAAAGAAATTTTGACTGCATTTAAAACTCAGGGAAGGAGAATGAAACGAGTGGCTTGTGATTCGGCTCGGCTTGATTGCTAGTGAGTATTTTGTGATGTAAATAAATCGAACATGAGCTAACTTGTTAAGCCATGGGACCCGAACTTGAACTCTGTAGGTTCATATTGCATTAGCATGTTTAGTTTTTCTTCAATAGATAAAGTAGGATGATTAAAGAAAACTCCGATAAGGTATGAGAAATTAGATTACGAAAATGTTAACAAACACCACAAAAACGTTAGAAAGAAACAACAAAAAATAATGCTATCATAGCACATGATCGGGTTCTACGGAAACAAAGAATTCATGTAGCCGACCCCATCTAGTATGAGAAAAGGCTTAGTTGTTAAGTTGGGGTTTAGATAGAAGTACCAGATGCATGCCAATTCGGATCTTGAACTCTTGACCTTTTGCCATGGAGCCAAACCCCTACCCCTTGAGCTATGTCACTTTTAGAAAATTTGTTTAGTTTAAACACATAAAATTATATATATATGTGTGTGTGTGTGTGTATGTATTTAAAGTAAACATACTTTACCAAAATGATGAGTTATTATGTCTTCACAAGGTACCTTTGCAAGGTGGTCAATTTTGATGATTCTTTTATTCTTTTTGGTACTATATACTTTATGATTTTATGTTTTGTACTCTAAAAGATCCTCATTTCTTTGTTTGAATAAATTCTTATTCAAAAATTATATGTGAAAATTAACATTTTTTAATGATATCAAGCAGCAGAGGTTCAACTCGTCTATCTCAACTCAATTTCAGTTCATGTTCAGCTCGGCTCAAACGTGCTAATGAGCTAACAAGAAGACTATCTTGACTTGACGAACAAGTCATGAATAATTCAACCACACACACACAAACACAAACACACATATATAATTCAACATATTTTAAAAAATTCGGAGGGTTATTTAAGTAGTATATGGAATTCCAAGTGGAGGGTGAAAATCCTCGAAACCTGGGATATCTTAAATGATTGTTATAATAAAGTTGCCGTGCCCATAATAATAACTCACTCCACTACACTCTTTTGTTGCCCGCAAAATCTGCATAGACAAACGCTTTTCTTTTTTCCTTTATGTTGTCTCATACATCATATTTTATATATAGAGAGAGAGTGATTGGATCCTTTATAGTGAGAGAGTTATTTCCTTTATGTTGCTCATTCGTACTCTACAATTACTTTGTATAGAGTACAAGTGTAATAATATTATTCTTTATCTTTTTTTTACTTTTATTTTTTTTAAATACACTCTTGCTATTGAAAAACAATAGATTGACGTGAGTAACAAGTCATAAGTGGACATGGTCGAGTTTTCATATATATATATATATATATATATATATGCTAACTAATTGGATCTTCCTGCATGATGCTTACTCATGCCCAATTGATACTTTTCTAAGTGTATTAGTGTAATAATAATGTATTTCATCTTTTTTTTAAATCTTTAAAAAATTTAATAACGCTCATGCCACGGAAAATAATAGATGAGCATAAGTATGTCGGAAGTGGGCAAGATTTAGTCTTTTTATATATAAAGTGATTGAATCCTACTAACCTCGTCGGCCACACACCTTTTTGCTATCAATATAATTACTTTGTTTTCTTATTTACTGTCAAATTTTCTTACTATTACTCTAAATCAACCTTCTCAATCATCGGTCTTAAGCTTTTGGTGAACCACTGCATCCTTGGTGAAATCTTATTAGGTTGTGCACAACCTAGAACTGGTCGTGAGTTCGAAGTCGTTGAGTGATTCCAACATCGGAGCATGACAACTTTGTTATTAAATTATATTAATGTCACAAAAAAGCAAATGATGGACATTTCAAAGGTGGGTAGGATGTGATTTTCCTCTCAAGCATGAGTAAACAGGGTCAACGAACATAATCTAATTCACTCTCTCTCTCTCTCTCTCTCTCTCTCTATATATATATATATATATATATATATATATATATATATAGAGAGAGAGAGAGAGAGAGAGAGAGAGAGAGAGGAAGGGAGCGAGAGGAGGGACTCTATCCCCACCTTTTTGTGAGTAGTAGTTGTTGTTGACTGCATGAGCACGTAGTGATCATCACTTGAACTAACAAGGGTTGGGACTGGCTCTCTATTTTAACCAAAAAAAAGAATTTGGAATTTAATATTTATATGGCATCTCCAAGTATGATTGCAATGCATGCTGATATTTTTGAATTTTAGATCATTATTGGTAGAGATAAGATTATATATTCTAAGTTTTTAGTCAAACCAGCCTAAAATTTATTATCTAGATGGTATATTAAATAAAAGAACAAATTTCGATTGCGAGTAGGGCTGGCAAAAGAGCAATGAATTGTAGAGAGGAATCACTCGCCGACTCACAATCTTGTTTGTGATTGGCCCACGAGCTCGGTACAGCCGTAACAAAGCTGAGCCCGATCAAACAAGTTGAACATGAGTTGCATATTGAAGTTAATAAGATAGGTTTTTATTTTAACATGTAATTTTCTTTGGAAATTTTAAATATTTTGTCAGCAATTAAGTGGAAATTATTTGTTTACAACATTTTTTGTAGAATTGAAAGATCTGATCATTTCAATATATTATGTCAATAAAATTAGTTCAGTTAATAGGGTTTTCTAGCTTATACATAAATAAAATATTAAAAATATACTTAACTAATTAATCGATCTTAGAAGCTAAGTGAAACCAAAGACACAGTGTTCCAGTTTAGGCACATTCAGATCATGAACTGGACATGAATGAGCTCATCACGAGCTGCCTTGAGCCAAACACAAGCAGCTCGAGGATATTGGCATACCGAGGGTCCAATCCATTGCCATGCAGATACCGGGTTCGATTCCCACAGGGGCTTGTGTGCATGCATAAGCTGACTATACTCACGGGTGGCTTAACATAAGTTGAGGTCTAAAGGTAAAAAACAAAAATTAGTTCCTGTAAATTATGAGAGACTAAAATTTTTGGCACGAATTTGATATTACAAAGAGTTCAAAATTCAGACAACTAAGGCAATTGCCTTACATAAGCCACCCTTGACTACACCTCCCCATAAATAAGCACGGGATGCCTCCTTGGATACGGTAGAGAATACTACCAATCCATCTTAAGCCAGTGTGATTTCCTTCAGTCTAATATAATTTAGTTAAATACACAGAGTAATTTGGCGCACACACGTATGAACATCTCTCTCTCTCTATATATATTTATATATGTATGTATATATATATAAGAGCATTCTAAATGCATAATGCTTTTGTTCGATCTTTGATATTAGTGGTAGAGATTTGAATTACTTTATATTTAAATATTGTAAAGTACGAAGTATAATGATATTTTTAATTTAAAACTCCATCACTAAATATTGAATAATAGAAATCTTTAATTATGCATGAAAACCTATTATAAATGTGTGACTCTCTTTATATAAATATATAATTTTAAAAGCAAAAAGTATATTATAAGTGTACTTTATTTAATAAATAATTTTTTTACTTTTTGAATTCAAATATCTAACATGCACATTGAATGATTAGGGTTGAGCATACTTTGGTTAAAACCAAATTATAGAACAGACCGAACCAAAATTCTTGATTCGGTTCAGTTACAAGAAGAATTGGTTCGTGATCGGTTTCGTAATTTTAAGAAATTTGATATTTGGTTTCCAGAGTTCTAAAATCAAAATAACCGAATAAGCGATATATTGATTTATACCGTGAATAATCAAAATACCCCTTCCCCCCGGGACCGACTATGCCTTAATCGACAAATCGACGGAACTACTCTGTCTCCGGTTAGACTCTTCAGCGGCCGTTATATAATTTCTTAGCATATGTCATGCAATATATATATATATATATATATATATATATATATATATATATATATATATATATATATATATATATAAAGAGAGAGAGAGAGGGAATATTTAAGCTGCAAGGTCACCTGAAAATAGGTACTATGGATTCAATTCTCACGTGTGACATGATATATTATTGATCACCTATATATTTGATATAGCATAGGGCTTGTGGCTTATGCTGCGATCAAGTGCAGTGTCACTTCAACTGAAATTCATGGTTTATCTTATCAATTTCACTCAATTTGATTTTTAGATTTGAGAACGATGTTCTTTTTTTTAAAAAAAATTGAGAAAAATGGGTTTTAATATTGGCGTTGGGCTCGTAAATTGGACACAACGTAATCAAGCTCAGCGAATCACTTCTTTCATAGTTCATACTCATACAAACTGGTCTTGGGTGGTTTGTGGAGGTAGACATGGCCGGGTATATTTGGAATCATGAACCATAAGACCGAGACCGGATTGATTCTCGTTTCAGTTTGAAGTTCAAACTATAAAAATATTCTATATATATATATATATGTGTGTGTGTGTGTGTGTGTGTTCGTATAAAACTCTGGGTTTTGATTTTGAACTGGTTTTCATTCTATAAAACTTGAAACCAAAACCAAATTGAGTGATCCCTGGTTCAAAGTACAGTTTTGAGTTCCGTTTCTGGTTCTAGTTGGTTTGTGGCCCAATTCGATTTCGATCAGACCCGTCAGAACGGTTCGGAATCTCTAAACTTGTTTCCTCGATTTGGATCTTAGAATTCCTCCTGTCTCCACGTGATCCAAATCAATTCCCTCGATTATGCCCAATGATATCCGAATCCAACTCCCAGTACGATCAAACTCGAGCCCAGTGTAAGTCCAACTCGTCGTTTCACGTCCTTTATTTCCCAACTCCCCACCACCCTTCTCATACTTCCCGAGATAACACCCAAGCAAAAGAGACCAGGAGAAAAATCCTTCAACCACCTAAGCTACACACAGAAACGTATATATATATATATATATAGAGAGAGAGAGAGAGAGGGACGTATATATATACATGCATATGTATATGTAGAGAGAGATTAATTACTCCCCACCAGCATTTAAAAAGCACACAAAACCAGAACCCCTTGAATGCATGCAGCCACACATGGCGTCTCTGCTCTCAAAGAGAAAAGAAGAAAAGCGTTACTAAATTACAAACGCACATTCAACACTAGACTAAAAACAAACCTCTCGCTCTCTCTCCCTCTTTCTCTCTCTCTCTCTCTCTCTCTCTCTCTCTCTCTCTCTCTCTCTCTCTCTCTCTCTCTCTCTCTTTATGTGTGTGTTATATGTTTGAGAGGCAGCGCAGCAGCAATCCGTTTTGAGCTTAGCGTCGTAATTGGAGACCCAATGCAAATTTCTGCTTGGGATTCGTAGACATGTCTTCCCACCACCACCACCCCCATCATACCACCGCCACCACCACCGCTCCCTTCTTCTTTCTCGCATTTATCTTTCTTGCGTTCGAAGCAGCAGCGGCGGCGGCGGCGGATAACCATGAGGCAGTCGTTCTTCTCACCCTCCTCCGCAACCTCACCACCTCCCCACCACCACCTTTCACTAACTGGAACCCATCCGACGCTAGCCCGTGTAACTGGACGTTCATCAGTTGCTCGTCGGCCGGGCTCGTTACCAACGTCAATATTCAGTCCGTCGAGCTCGCCGGCTCTGTGCTCTCGCCCATGCTGGCTCGACTGAGCTCGCTTAGCAGGCTTGTCATCTCTGGCTCGAACCTTACCGGCTCCATCCCGCCGGAGCTCGGGAACCTGACTGAGCTCGTTGTGCTTGACTTGAGCTCGAACGGGCTGACCGGACTGATCCCACCTGAGCTCGGCCGGCTCACGAAGCTGGACACGCTCGCACTCAATTCGAACCAGCTCGATGGCGCCATTCCGCCGGAGCTGGCTGGTTGCGAAGTTCTTCGGACCCTGTTTGTTTATGACAATCGGCTAACTGGCTCGATCCCGCCGGGGCTCGGCCGTTTGAGTGCGCTTGAGGTACTGCGAGCAGGTGGGAATCTTGGTATCTCCGGCGAGATTCCCGCCGAGCTCGCGAGATGCTCCAATTTGAAAGTATTGGGGCTTTCGGAGACGAAGGTGAGCGGCGGGATTCCGCCGGAGTTCGGAAGACTCGGCAGGCTGCAGACGTTGTCTTTGTACACGGCCATGCTTTCCGGCGAGATTCCGATGGAGATAGGGAACTGCTCCGAGCTCGTTAATCTTTACTTGTATGAGAACTCGCTGTCTGGATCGATCCCGCCGGAGATAGGAAGGTTGCAGAAGCTCGAGAAGTTGCTTCTATGGCAGAATGAGCTCGTCGGAGCGATTCCGAAGGAGATCGGAAATTGTAGCCGGCTGAAGACGGTGGACCTCTCGCTGAATTTGCTTTCCGGAGGAATTCCGCCGGCGTTCAGCGCGCTCTCCGGCCTAGAAGAGCTCATGCTGAGCGACAACAACATCTCTGGCTCGATTCCTTACCAACTCGCGAATTGTACGGCGCTCACGCAGCTCCAGCTTGACACGAACGAGCTCTCTGGCCCGATTCCGCCGGAGATCGGCCGGCTCTCCGAACTCACGGTGTTCTTTGCGTGGCAGAACCGTTTGGAAGGGTACATTCCCACGACGTTGGGCGGATGCGCCGCTTTGGAGTCGCTCGATCTCTCCCACAACTCGCTCACCGGAGCCATCCCGCCGGCGCTATTCCGGCTCCGGAATCTCACGAAACTCCTACTCCTTTCGAACGACCTATCTGGCGCGATCCCTTCGGAAGTTGGCCTCTCGACGTCGCTCGTCCGCCTTCGTTTGGGTGGAAACCGACTCTCCGGCAGGATCCCGCCGGAAATCGGCCGAATGACGAGCTTGAACTTCCTCGAACTTTCGGACAACCAGTTCTCCCGCGAGCTTCCGGCGGAGCTCGGGAACTGCAGCCAGCTTCAGATGCTCAACCTCAGCAATAACACTCTTCAAGGAACTCCCCCTCCTCTCTCTTCCCTCGTCCGGCTACAGATCCTCGATTTATCCAGAAACGCGTTTTCTGGCAGGATTCCGGAGAGTTTCGGCGGTTTGACGTCGCTCAATAAGCTCAGCCTCAACGGAAACGGGTTCAACGGCACGATCCCACCGGAACTAGGCCGGTGCTTGAGCCTTCAGATGCTCGATCTGAGCAGCAACCAGCTTTCCGGCGAAATTCCCCCGGGGATCTGCCGGTTTCAATCACTCGACATCGCACTCAATCTCAGCAACAACCAGCTTTCCGGCAGCATCCCAGGCGAGATCTCCGGCCTCACGAAGCTCTCTGTCTTAGATCTCTCCCACAACGCGCTCACCGGGAACGTCACGCCCCTCGCAGGACTCGAGAACCTCGTGTCCTTAAACGTGTCGTACAACCGCCTCACCGGTGACCTCCCGAACACGAAGCTCTTCCGGCAGCTATCCCCCGGCGACCTCGCTGGCAACGACGGTCTCTGCACAACCTGCCTCTCCGGCGACGTCGTCGCTCCGCAAGGCGGCCGAGCAGCTCGAATCCGCCTCGTCCTCGGCGTTCTCATCTCACTCCTAGCCGCATTGCTCGTCGGCATCCTCGTCGCCGTCCGTGTTCGCCGGTTGGTCCTCTTCGAAGAGTCTCCGGCGTCGTCGGATCTCGAAGACCCAGAGACGATGATGTCGTTGCCGTGGCAATTCACCCCCTTCCAGAAACTCAGCTTCACCGTGGAAGAAGTCGTCCGGTGCCTCATCGACGGCAATGTGATCGGAAAAGGGTGCTCCGGCGTGGTTTACAAAGCCGATGTGGGTAACGGCGATGTCATCGCCGTCAAGAAACTCTGGCCTTCTTCCCACGACTTCTCCACAACCAATACCACCAAAAACGCCTTGATTAACGGCGGAAACAACCGCGATTCCTTCTCCGCCGAAGTGAAGACGTTGGGATCGATCCGCCACAAAAACATCGTCAGATTCTTGGGCTGTTGCTGGAACAAGAGAACGCGATTGTTGATGTACGATTATCTGCCGAACGGGAGTTTGGGGAGTCTTCTTCATGAGAAGGAGAGAACGGGATTGGTGTTGGATTGGGCGGTAAGGTACGATATCATACTCGGCGCCGCTCAGGGCCTCTCTTACCTCCACCATGACTGCGTTCCTCCCATCGTTCACAGAGACATCAAAGCTAACAACATACTCATCGGCATGCATTTCGAGCCCTATATTGCTGATTTCGGCCTCGCTAAGCTTGTTGATGACAACGACTTCGCCAAATCCTCCAATACCGTCGCCGGTTCCTACGGTTATATCGCTCCAGGTGAGTTGAATCATTCAGGCTTTCTCTGTCTTCTCCATAATTTCCTTTTGTTTATAACTTCATGGCCGGAGAGGGATTCGAACAATAGTTCAGGTTTTGGTTATTCCTTTCTTGAAAGGAATTCATGTGAGAGAACATGAATCTTCTGATAAGAAGAAAAGAAAAGATTACGAATCTTCTTACATTGCGTTTAGGCAATCAAGATTCAACATGAATCCTGCTGAAGCAGATATGATGGAGGCGAATCCTTTCTTCTGTTTGCTTTAGCCATGCAATGTTTAGAACTCGGTTTGGATTCTCAAAAGTTTTAGTTGGAATCAGATTAAGGGGTGAATCAACCATCTATTGTGTGCATCAAATGCGAATCAACTCAATCCTAAGCTTACAGCGAAAATTTGAGATACAACAACAACTAGGCCTTTTTTCCATACTAGATGGATCGGCTATATTGATCCTTTGTTTCCATAAAGTTCGATCCCATGTCTTTCTCCATATTACATAGGATGAACTACATGAATTTTTTGTTTTCATAAAAACTCGATCATATGCTATGTAATAGTTAACTCAACATTGATACTATAATGAGTTTAAAATTCAAAAGCTTAATGGCGGTTGCCTTAGTGGCCTTATTTACTAGTCACCCCTCTTGTGCATGCTGGTGTGTTTACAAGAAGAGAGAGTTTCACTGCTGACGACTCAAAGAAACATGGAGCTTGTTCGTGTTTTTGATAGGTTGACGCTATTTGAATATGAAACATGTGCATGCATGCACACGCACAAAGAGTTAAGCTAAAGCATAACATGTGGTGGTTCTCTGCCATATCTGCATGTGGACACGGCAAAGATGGCGGAAACTCAAACTGATGCTTGCAACGGAAAACAGCTACGTAACTTTGTGTTACAGCAAGGTCTTTGTCTTGCATCATACTCTTAACGTGTCGTGTCATATGTTTAAAATTTTAGGACACCATTTACTAAAAAAACATTCACATAAGCAGTAAAACCTTTTTGGTCTCTCCATTTTCACATTTAAGTGAGTTTTAAATCTTTACACATTGCAAATTGCGGAAAGCACGGTTGTTGGTGCTTACCAGAACCAAACTTTTCCTCTCACCAAGTTTTAGTGTGAGTTTGGCCATACGGATTCTCAGTCACCAAATGTTTTTTTCTTTCTTTGGTACAATGAGAGGCCGAAGTCAGATGCACACCCTGGGAGTTGAACTCATGACCTTCAACTTTTCAGGAAAAGATTTTTCTCAAGTTATGTTATTTAATGTCCCTTGTGGGGGCACAATCACCTTGTCTGCCTCTTATTTCATTATTATAGCATGCGTCGTTTTCTTACTACAGATACCATGGTCGACGTTCACGTTGACCACTTTTCAAGCATTATGATCATGGCAGGCATACATAGGATGGTCATGTGATGCATTCCTTTTTATTCTTTATTATTGGGCTCCCATGTATCAATAAGTTTGTCAAAACTTAAAGCAAAAGCTAAGTTGCTGAATTCCATCTCTTGTAGGGATTAGCGTGTGTGTCTGTGCGTTGTGTGTGTATATTTTGAGGTAGATGTAGACGTTTGGATAGGTGACCAGATGGAGCTCTAATGAAGTTGTGTGAGAATTTAGACCCTGAACCCCTGAAAAACAGCAGAGACATACCTTGAAAATGGTTAAAACAAACTAATAAAATGATGTTTTTAAAGTTAAAATGCTATACTTAAAGATCGGGCAAAGTGGTGACTATGGATCCATCTAGCCAACCCCACTTATTGTAGGATAAGCCTCGGTATTGGTTTTGATTTTGGTGTCTGTGTGTGTTGTAGAATGAGTGACTAAATCACATTGTGATCTGTTTTACCAGAGTATGGATATAGGATGAAGATCACAGAGAAGAGCGATGTTTACAGTTATGGTGTCGTCGTGCTGGAGGTGTTGACCGGGAAGCAACCTATTGATCCAACGATCCCTGAGGGGCTGCATGTGGTTGACTGGGTGAGGCAGAGGAGGTATTCCTGCGAGGAGGTGTTGGATCCTCAGCTGAGGGGCAGACCTGACTCCGAGACAGAAGAAATGGTGCAGGCGGTAGGAATTGCACTTCTATGTGTGAATCCTTGCCCCGAGGATCGGCCGACGATGAAAGACGTGGCGGCCATGCTCAAGGAGATAAGGCATGATAGGGAGGGTGAGTGTCCTAGCAGTAAGGTTGATATGCTGCTCAAAGGGTCATCAACACCACTGCCTCAAAACCAAGAGATGAGACCGATTGCCGCTGCAACTTCTTCTGAGTCTAACAGCAACAATGGAGGCGATTTCTCAACCCCTTCTCTTCTTTATGCACCTTCTGCTGTCTCCAAAAAGGCTGCATTTCATTGACCTAGAACGCATCTGCCAGCATCTTAATCCTTATGATTTTTTTCCTTAAAAATTTTCATAATCTTGCTTAGTATGCAGTGAGATGGAAATGTTTGCGGTACCATGTAAATATGATTAAGGAACTTCTATTCAGAATCCTTTCCTCTTACCACTGCTTATGATCTTTGATTTAGGATATATATATATATATATATATAAGGTGATTCACCTACACACGGAAGTGCCTAAATTCACAATTAACAACCAGATCATATTATCCAGAGAAAAAAAAAGTCCCATGCGAATTTCCTCTCTCTCTCTCTCTCAAAATCAAGTTGACAGCCTCCAGTAATTGTATCTATCAAATGGAAATTGGTTTTGAATCTAGATTTTGCTACAGCCAAGAGTAGCAACTGCATCAACCACCACCAAAAGAATCATTTTCAGGCAGCCTCGCTAATATAGAATGCAAGGCAACTAATCTTTGTCACAAGCACCAAAAAGGAACTACAAGTTGGTCAGCTCCTCTTTTTTTCTTGTCGGTTACAAGGGGAGGCTGAAGTTTAACACACACACACGGAGCACACACACATGCACCTCCCACAGGAATCCGGAATCAAAACTCCCGCCAGCAGAAGGGCGTCAAAACGCCCTGCAAGTTGTTGTGACTCTCAAGGGTGCAAGTTAGTCATTCTTTGACTTCATTCTTTTGAATATGTCGGTAAAAATTGTGGTTTATATTCTTTATTAATTTGGCTAACTCTCCTAAGCTAATACTAACATCTTCATTTTCATTAAAAAACTTATAAAAATAGTTTTCCCTATTTTTTATATTATCATTTGCCACTAGAATTTTCTCATCCTCGTCTTTGATGCATCTAACATAATTAAGATCCTTAATTTTCTTATCTCTAGCCCTAGCTATCCTAAAAATATCTCTTTCACCTTCTTTTAAGTTGAGTTTTTTATATAAATCTTTCCAAATTTTAGCTTTTGCTTCACTGACGGCTTTTTTCACTTCTTTCTTTGCTTTTTTATATGCCTATAAAGTTTCACTACTTTTCTTAGCATAATGTAATTTGTAACATGTCCACTTTGCCTTGATTTTATTTTATACTACTTCACTCAACCACTAAGCTTTTTTTGTGCTGGTACACCTCCCTTAGACTCATCTAACACATCTTTCCTAATATGTATAGCTATATTATTCCACGTATCACAAGGTGTACCAACATAATTCCAAGCATCTCCTTGAAGAATTTTCTGTTTAAATATACCTTCTTTCTCGCTTTTGAGGTTCCATCATTTAGTCTGAATAGCTCGATATACTCTTTTCTTCTTTGTCCATTTTTGTATTTCTAAATCCATAACTAAAGTCGATGTTGGGTGGTTAAGCTTTTTCCTAGAATTACCTTGCAATCTTTACAACACGCTCTATCTTTTTTTCTACAAATAAAATAATCAATTTGTGTTTGTGATAAGTCACTCTTATAAGTAATTAAATGTTTATCTCGTTTTTTGAAGATCGTATTGACTATAAAGAGATCAAATGCCATAGCAAAATTTAAAATCTCTCTACCTTCCTCATTTATATCCTCAAAACCAAAGTTCCCATGAATACCTTGATATCCTAATGCCTCTTTACCGACATGTTCATTTAAGTCTCCTCCTAAACAAATCATATCCTTTTGTGGAATTCTTTAAATCACCTTATCTAACTCTTTCTAAAAGTTGTCTTTATATTATCTTCTAGTCCTACTTGGGGTGTGTAAGCACAAACTATATTCATAACCTATGCTCGTAACACTAATTTCAACGTCATGATTTGGTCACCATATTGTTGTATGTCTACTACATTATCCTTTAAATCTTTATTTATAATAATATTAACTCATTTGCTTTTTCTCTAACCCACTTTGTCTCTTGTAAACATATAATATGAATATTTCTCCGAATCATAGTATCTACCACCTCCATTAGCTTACCAGACAATGTTCCAATATTTTAAGAACCAATACAAATCTTATTATCTAGGACTAGCTTCCTTACCCCCGCATCCGTCTATATTCAAAATGTGGAGACCCTCTCTGTAATTTATTCATTACATTCGGGCAACAATGTAGCGAAATTAACTTCTTTACACACACTCATCCATGATGTGGGAACCCTCTCTACAATTGATTCAATACATTCGGGCAAAAATGTAGTAGCCCTTGCTTACTTTTCACTGTATTTGAGTTATGCAGCGCGTCGCTAAGAGAGGACGCCCCAACGCAATGCTCATAATTTGTGTAATCCATGGTATAAAAATTCGATAAAGTTTTACGCTAGCTGTCGGAAGCCTAACACAACCCTCCTCCTTTATCCGAACTTAAGACCAGCCATGCAAGGGTGATGATCCCTTACATGGGTGGAGTTATTAGTAGCACAAATAGCTTAACAAATTAAGAAGCGGGAATTCTATTGACAATGAATGATGACTAAATGTTTCCAGCAAATTGTTTCAAGCAAAGAGGGTTAGGATAGCCACCGTATAAGACGGACATCTCAAACCATACAAAAGAAAGATAAGGCCACAGCTAAAAGAATAAAATTAGAACAATAACCCTCAGAAAATGACCTGTTAATGCAATTAAAAGGAATGTTGAAGAAAATTAGTCTAAATGGTTATGCAGACTTCCGTTCAAATAAAAAGTACACACGCATTTGAATAACATAAAAGAACAGTTGTATGATCAATCTTAGCAGCGAGCTAGAGCAATTGAGTACCACTTATCCATGATCTGATGCCCAAGTAAAGGTAATAGTCAGCAAGTTGATTACTGGTCTAACGATTGTTCAGAAAAGCAAAGAATTAACCACCTGAAAGCATTCTATATTAACCAGAAGCACGATGACAGAAAGAAGCAACAATTTCCTATGCACTTTATGAGCATAACGTCCCAGTCCAACAATTTCCCACCTGAAAGCATTCTACAGTAACTACAAGCACGATGACCAAAACAAGCTGTGGTCTTCTACTACGCACCTGATGAGCACAACGTCTGCAAAGCAAATTCCTCTTTTGTTTGTACCTATCACCACTAGAGTAATAATAGAATTAAGAAAACCAACAACTAAGCCTTTTCCATATTAGATGAGGTCGGGTACATGGATTCTTTGTTTCATATGTCATACTAGCAGTTCACTCAATATAAACTAGATCATTATTTATTGTTTCTTTTTCTCAACACTTTTGTGGTCGTCCTCTTCCTCTTTTAACATTTTCATAATCTAGTTTTTCATATCTTTTTACGGGAGCGTCCTTGGGTCGTCTTTCTATATATCCAAACCATTTTAAATAATTTTTTCTCATTTTATCCACTATTGGTACTACTTCCAATTTGTTTCTAATAACAAGTATATGGTCTTTTCTTGTGTGACCGCTCATCTATCTCAACATCTTCATTTCAGTTAGAGACATCTTTTATACATGTTGATGAGTAACTGCCAGCAGGTCTATCACATAGAATACCTGATGCACCTCTCCATTTTAACCAACTGGCATTAATTCTATACATAACATCTCCATCAATTTTTCCATCATTTTGAAAAATTGACCCTAAGTATTTAAAACTTTCCTTGTGAGGGATGTAATGTGTGTCAATCTTAATTTCTATATCCTCTAAAATACCCAAATGATCAAACTTATATTCCTATTCTACTAAGTGAGAAGTCTTTACTTTCTAACATTTTTCTTTATAGTTCCAATTTAACTTTTTCCTTACACTCATCCACTAACACAATGTCATCTATAAATAACATACACAATGTAACCCAATATTAACTTCAATGGATTCAGTCATTCTTTTATAAATCCTCACACAAGTTTTTGCACCATTGTACATGTCACTTATAAGATTTATGTATGTCAATAGGATACTTCTCTTTTCCAAAGAACATCTATTGGCATCCTATCATAAGTTTTCTCTAAATAAATAAATATCACTTGAAGGTTTTTCTTTTTTACTCTAAAATATTCCATAAAACGTCTCAATAGGTAAATCGCTTAAATAATAGATCTACCGAGCATAAATCTAAATTGATTCTTTGTTATACTCGATACTTCTCTTAACTTACATTTGATAATTTTTTCTATAATTTCATAGTATAACTCATTAACTTGATACTTCGATAATTCACAATATTTTGAATCTCCCTTGTTCTTATATATGAGTGTAAGTATACTCGCTCTTCATTTCTCGAGCATCATTTGAATTCTCCATATTTCATTAAATAGTCTAATGAGCTAAGTTATACCATCTCCCATAAAATAAAAAAAAAAAAGCTGTGAAATCAAACCTTTGTACATGCTGCACGCCAAGGATTGCTCAAACTAACTGAGGAAAATCAAACGCTAGTCCATGCAGCATATTTTAGCCAAGGATTGCTCAAAGTATATGTTTCCCCAAATTAAACACATGGGCCTGCCCATATCCCAGCAGGCATGTGCACGTAGATAGAGTTGGATCCGAATATGCAGCATGAAATTAATCTTCAAACAGAACAGCAAGAGTAGAGTCAAAGCAGCTGTCTAATCAGTAAAATGGGTCACATCACATATGAGCTCGACACTTGCAACAATTGTTGGGATGTCATTGCATCATTGAAATAACAATTGCATCAATGCAACTTAAATCACTTTACAAGGGTGTCTCCACCGTTCTACAACTATTTCGGAAACCAAAACCAAGTCCAGTTTGCACTAAGAGGTGTGTGATCCAGAGAAAGGAAGAATCACTTTTACCAACTACAAACAGTTTACAGACGTAAGTTCTGGGCATTTGGATGTACACTACTGGAGTTAGTTCTTAACATGTTCTCCACGTTTTCCATAATGACAATGGATTGACTTTCAAGGTACTTGTAAGTCTCCTCACTTTCTGAAGCTCTTGCAGCAATTCTGACTAATGCATGGCTTATGAGGCTATATCTTGCTGCTACAATGGACTTCTCATTGCAATTAAGTTCAATATCATCCAAAAAGGGCTGCATGATTCCACTTTTAGCTTCCTTGGTCCACCTTTTCAAAATATATTGCTCTGGGATGCTTTTGATTTTCAAGTAATCGAGCACTTTCAAAGCATGACAACATAATATGCCTGTGAACTCAAACCTTTTGCAACTACAGGACACTGCTTTACTTGATGCCTCATAGCTAACAAAATATTCTTTTACCCCTTCTACCATTTTAACCTTGTAGTTGGAAACAGATCCTTCCTCACCCATATAATCAGCATCACAATCTGAAACCATCAGTACCTCCTCTCTGAATTTCTCAAAAACA
Source organism: Brasenia schreberi (assembly GCA_036023115.1). Classification (NCBI taxonomy): domain Eukaryota; kingdom Viridiplantae; phylum Streptophyta; class Magnoliopsida; order Nymphaeales; family Cabombaceae; genus Brasenia; species Brasenia schreberi. The sequence goes on along the minus strand of JAYKKT010000086.1, from coordinate 1,550,407 downwards.
TTGGGTGTATATACTCTTGCAGCTTCTCTTAGCAAAAACGAAAATAGCATGGCTGGGCTAGTTTGGTTCGCCTTAATATCTTGCTGAAGCTCAGCATGTCTACGATCTTCCACAAACCTTTCATAATGTTCAAAAAAGTTTGAAAGGTTTGTTTCCAAATTCAAATATTTCTTCAGAACAGCATTCATGTTATCATTTTTCTGAGCAGACTTCATATCAGCACAAAAAGTTTCCCGTTCATAAGGCAACGCCCATCTTTCTCTATAATGAAACAAGTTTGCCAACCACTCGTTGCCCACAAGATCATGTTTCATTAACATATCTTGCCATGCTAACAAAAAGCTGTCTTCATCGTCACAATCAAGCAAACACTTGCTCAAGTCATTTTTGAAATCATTTTTGCTGTATATATGACTTAAATGCTTCGAAGCACTTTGGAGAATTTGCCATACACATATCCGATGACAAGTGTCAGGCCACACATTAGCTAGTGCGCTTGCTATTGCTGAATCTTGATCTGTCAAAATTACTTTTGGCCGCTTTCCATTCGTGGCCTTTTCAAAGGTTTGAAATAGCCACTCAAAAGTCTCGATTGTCTGATCATATATCAATGCTGCACCAAAAATAGTCGCTTGCTTGTGATGATTTATGCCAACAAATTGTGTGAATGGTCTTCCTGGATTGTTTAGAGTGGGTGTAGTGTCAAAACACAAAACATCGCTAAAATAATCATAATCTACTCTTGACCTTCCATCCACCCAGAAAATGTTTGTAATGAGATCATCTTCATCAAGTTGCACAGAACTGAAGAAAGAAGGATCTTCCGCTGATTTACCTGCAAGATATTGCATCACAGCTCCCAGGTCTCCACCTGATGGTGAACATGCACGTTTTGTTCTTAAATAGTTTTTGAAATCCATAGACAAGAATGTCAATTTTCTCCGCTCAGCAACTTGTTTCTTGGGTGCTCCACCTGATTTATCTGATGCATCCCCACTTGGTGTCCTGTGTGATCTTAGCGTAAGAACTTTACTTTGACTGGCAAGTGGATGATTGTGAATAGGCTCAAATTCTACCACACACAGCTTGCCACTCAACCCTCTTTTCAAAAGTAGTTTCGCAGGACAACCACATCTTGCATTTGCCTTCATCTTAGTTACTCCATCTTTCTGTGTCCTAGGGTAGCCTTCCTTGTAACATACAAACTCCTTCCGCACCAGCAGTCCTTTGCTATTCTTTCTCCAATTATGTATTCGAACACTAAATCCTAGTTTACGAGCATATAAATTGTAAAATTGGAATGCACTATCTTCATCATCAAACTCCATGCCAACTTTTGGCATGGAACTGCTATCATCAAAAGTGATACCATGATTCACAGGGTAAAGTTGTTTAGCACTGTCACTGACATTATTCACCATATAGAAGGGACTGATTGCCACTGGGGGATTGATCATGTCCTGGGAACAGGAAAATGACAGGTCAAAGAACATGCTGCAATTTTGCAATTTTAAGGGATAAAGAGAAAAAAGAACTCACCTTTACACAGAAAAGGTACATGTAGGAACCGACGATGATGGACAAACAAAAGAATCAGTAACATCCTTAATTGCAACACTCACTTTAGCACAACTAGCAAAATTGATAGCAGACTGCATGTTTAGAACACCTATTTAAAATCAATAACGTTCATCAAAATCATGGAGAAAGCTGCAATTGAGGTTTGCTACGAAGAGGACCAGAAAAGTCGAGAACGTTTTGCAAATTATGAAAAAAAAAGCAGTTAATGATGCTAGAGAAACATTAAAATAAGAACAAACAAAGTAGGGACCCAAATGAGACCAATTTATGCAACCACAAGCGGTTAAAGTTGGTCAAAGATTGAGGCAATGTAGAGATTGCATATTTTGTCAGCAGCTCTAGCAGATTAATGACCATAACTTGGGATAACTTCCCATCGTTGTTAATTACTGTCACATGAAGTAGGAGAGAATATAATCAAAGCAATAAAGAAAGAAAACTAGAACTATAGCAGGCTTGTTGCTGCCACAAATATGTGAGATCCTAAACAAAATCCTTTGCTTACTATTGTGTTTTGCATCGTCACTGAACTGATCAAAGTTCCTTCTCCAAAGAAGCAATACTCAACTTACAGTTGGCGCATCTGAAAAGTAAAAGATCATAAAGGCATCAACGTGTTCTATTTTCACTAATCTTTCAGAGACTCTGCACACTAAGGTCAGAACATACTGAAACATATATGGACAAGTAAAATTTGGTAGATGAAGTCCAACTTAAATACCTTTTCTCAGAATCTACACAGCTGAAGTAATATTTTCTCTGACTCCTGGCACATGAAGTCCAGTAACTTAGGCCAACTAATGATTCGAATTAGTGCACTTCATTATCATAATGGTGGCCATAGTTGACTTCACGAAGTCAACATTGTTGATGCAGTAACTTGACCACAGTTGAATGCCAATCGAGTTAACAATTATGTAAAACTCATTATAGAATCACCCTCAACTTAGGTAACTTGTCCAACTTAAAAAAGTTGCTTAAGACTCAGCCCGAGTTGGGAATGGATCCTTGAATTAATAACTTACAAAATTTAAATAGATATTTGAGAATGAAATGTATTCTTTGTTTCCTAACGTTCCTATTCCTCTAAAAGGCAAGAATAACATTTTCTAGCATTTCCATTATTCTATTTCCCTAATCCAACAGGTCGTTCATCTTCTAATTATGAGAAATTTTGAAACTGTCACGAAATTAAAAATCATTAAAGTCACAGATTACATTTTCATGTGTGAAAGGGAAACACAGGAGCTCATCTTTTCTTTACTAAGAAAGCAGTATAGAACCAAGTGATCCAGGGATACCTTGGATGGCACTTTTGCCTCTTGTCTATACCTGAAAGAAATATGGCTGCGGAAAGAAGCCGGTCAGCTTAGAATTATGGGCTTATTTGGGAACGTGTTAACAGTTACCGCCTAATTTGGTAAAATGATCCCAACTTTGTTGGGGGGCACTATTGCCTTATCTCTTAAATTTCAACTCTATCTTCTTTTTTGAATTCTCATATTAGCAATTGTCTTTCCCCCATTATCAAATTCTTCTAAACTTTTGGTTGAATGGGCCCACATTTGATGAATCATTTGGTTAAGTGGGTCTTACTCTTTAAACCTTCCTACAAACTCAAAAAGTCGCATGGTCAATGTCAACGCTCTTTGCCTTCCCATCAGAGAGATCAAGTTATTGACCATAGTTCTGCTTAAAAAGCTCTAGTTGACAGCTCAACTTCGATCCTTAATCCTCATAGGTTAGAGTGGAGGCAACACAAGGGACGGAGAAAAATAAGAAGTAGAGAGAGAAACATGGGAGATGAGAGGAAGAAGTGAGAACCATATGAAAAAGATATACGATAGGTAGAGAGAAGAAGGAATAAAGATATAATAAATGAGAGAGAAAAAAGAATGATACACGAGAGAAAGGGGCATGTGAATATAAAAGAGATAGAGGAGTGACGTGGATGAGAGTGAAAGAGGAAAACTGTGAGAGAACAAAAAAAAGAGGGGTACAATTTTACTCTTTTCTTCATTACACTGGTCAGACATCTTTTTCCCTCGTACTAGCTTGGGATAAAAGAGGGTGTTCATCAATGTTACAAGTATCAATCCACCACCCATATCGTAAAGGTCATCAATATACGACACCTTTTCATATCTACATAACCTTTTCTCGAGAATACATAAAAATTATAAAAACATTGGGATACACTTATGGTACAGACTGATGTACCTTTGATTCGGGTATGATATACCCCCATATCTTATGATATGCATGCCATTCACAATATATGATTGTACAGTATTGATACTTATTGTGCGATACGCACGATTTATTACAACATTGGAATTAATCCTTCCTCCTAGAGGGATGTGACCCAGTGGGCCGACTAATGCAAGGGTCAGTTAACTTATTCAGGAGTCAGATGACTCATGATGGCGATCTCTCCTTTTCCTTTTTTGTTAATCTTTGGCATTAATAGGCTGCCAACGGCAAATTCTTCCTGAAGTGATATTCAATGATCCCAACTTTACCACAAGAATATCAAGACAAAATTATGAAACTTCAATGAAGAAAAGCAATATACATTTTACATGCCATAGTCATTATACTATGTTTCTTCTCAACTAGTTGACTTTGGTTGCAATGACAAAATCCTCCTATAATATGTCATTGTGTATGTCATAGTCATTATGCTATGCTTAATCAATGGATGCCCTGAACCTAAGGTAGGATAGGGTAAGATGCATTCAAATCAGCGAGGCATGATGCAACAGCATATGCTAAAAAACTGAATAAGCTTAGTATCCTAGAGGAATACCCTGCCAAGCGCTAGCTCAAGGAGCAATAGACAACTTGAACCAACAATACCCCATTAGATTAATAGATTGGTCAGACATGTAAAAGTTCGCTTCCACTATGAATCAACTAAAGTTTATCTTACATGTATCCCTCTCTTTTAAGTACAGTTAAGCAAACTTGGATTTCAATCTTTTCTCTTGTTTTTGCCAACTGAGCATTTTCCCACACTAGGTGGTGTAAGCATGAAGATCCAACACAAAGAGTTCCTAAGAGGCAACCCATTTGATCATTGCTACTCTTGCCCAAGCATACTTGAACTTCACAATACTTATAAGATTTAGAGAGTTGGCACATGAAGAATCACATGCAACAACAATTAAGCCTTTTCTCATACTAGATGAGGTTGGCTACATGAATTCTTTGTTTTCATAAAGCTTGATCATGTGTCATGCTAATACTTAACAAAAAATAAATCATTCTTATTGTTTTCTTCCTAGTTTCCAACAATTTTGCAGTCTTCCTCTTCCACTTCCTCTTTTAATATTTTTATCATCCAGTTTCTCATACTTTTTTACCAAAACTTCCTTTGATCACCTTTTCACGTAGTCAAACCATCTTCAATGATTTTTTCCTCGCTTTATCATCTAAAGGTGACACTCCCAATTGATAACCTCATTGCAAAAACGGTTTTTCCTTGTCTAACCATACATCCATCCCAGCATCTTCACACCTACCATAAATGTCTTTTGCACATGATGACGATTAACTACCGAAACCACTATAACATAGTGGTTCTAATTGCTACTCTATAATATTTACCTTTTAACTTTAGCAGTATCTTTTTGTCACATAGGATATGTGATGCGCCTCTCCATTTTGATCAACTTAAATTAATTCTATATATGACATCTTTATCAATTTCCCCATCGCTTTGAAAAACAAATTATATGTACTTAAAACTTTACTTTTGAGGAATGCAATATGTGTCAATGCAATGTGTAATAACCAAATGATTAACCTTGCATTGCATATATTTTGTCTTTATTTTACTAAGTTGAAAGCATTTATTTTCTAATATTTCTCTCTATAATTTCAATTTCTTGTTGACTTTTTCTTTAAACTCATCCGCTAACACAATATCATCTATAAATAACATACACCAAGGTATCTCATCCTAAATATGTTTTGTTAACTCGTCAATACAAACAACAACAACCAAGCCTTTTCCCATACTAGATGAGGTCAGCTAATTTGTTAACTCGTCAATAACAATGATAAATAAATATGAACTTAAATGTGATCCCTGATATAAACCAATTAATTTCAAAGAAATCTATCATTCCTTGATATAAACCAATATTAGTTTCAAAGAAATCTATCATTCCCTACACTCATTTGCATATCCCTTAAAAGATTGATGTATGTCAAAAGGATACCACTCTTTTCCACGGTTCTCCAAAAAATCTCTTGGAACCCTATCATAAGATTTTTCTAAATCAATAAACACCACATGAAAGTTCTTTTTTTCTCTAAAGTGCTTTGTAACACATCTCGATAAGTGAATAGCCTCAATAGTAGATCTCCTTGACATAAACCCAAAATTGGTTCTCTATTATAATCAATACTTGTTTAACCTTTGTCTAATAATTCTTTATCATAATTTCATTGTGCGATTAATGAACTTGATAACTTGATAATTTCTATAATTTTGAATATCCCCCTTGCTCTTATCCGACTCCATCTAGTATGGGAAAAGTCTTAATTGTTGTTGTCGTCCCTTGTTCTTGTATATGAATATTATACTCTTCCTCTATTCCTCAGGCATTTTTTGTTTCTCCATATTTCATTAAACAATCTTCTTATAGACCAAGTAAAACCTGCCTCCTAAGATTTTTCATAATTCTATAAAAATATTTTATGGTCTTATAGGTTTACCAAACATCATAAGTTGAAAAGCCTCTTTGACTCTGTTTCTTTTTAATATGTTGGTAAAATTTTTGGTTTATAGACTCTTCTGAGTTGCATAGTTCTCTCAAGCTAATACTAGAATCTATATTTCCATTAAAGAGCTTATTAAAATGATTTTTTCATCTACCTTTTATATCATTGTTTGCCACTAAGATCTTCTATCTTTTTCTTTGATGCATATAACAAAAACATATCCTTAGTTTTCCGGTCTCTAGTCTTAGCTATCCTAAAAACATTTCTTTCATCTTCTTTTGAGTTAAGCTTTTATATAAATCCTCCCAAGTTTTGGATTTTGCTTCAGTGATGGTGTTTTTCGCTTCTTTTTTTGGCTTCTTGTAATTTTACCTTAACTTTATCTTTTACCGCTTCGCTCCACCATCAAGCTTTCTTTTATGCTGGTACGCCTCCCTTAGATTCACCTAACACATCTTATGTCACTTTTCTAATATGCATGACCATATTATTCCACATGTTACAAGGTGTGCCTACATAATTCTACGCATCTCGTTGAAGAACTTTCTGTTTAAATATATCTTCCTTCTCATTCTTGAGGTTCCACCATTTAGTATGAGTAGCTCTATGTACTCCATGCCTCTTTGTCCACTTTCTTACCTGCGATCCATAACTAAAAGTCGACGTTGAGTAGTTAAGATTCCAATTGAAATTACCTCACAATCCTTAAAGCACGATCTACATTTTCTCCTAAAAGCAAAATAATCAATTTGTGTTCCTAACAAGCCACTTTATAAATAATTAAATGTTTATTTTATTTTCTGAAAATTGTATCAGCTACGAAGAGATCCTATGTCCTAGCAAAATTTAAAATTTTCTTACCTTCATCGTTTATATCCCCAAAGCCATAGTTTTCATAAATATCTTAATATCCTAATGCCTCTTTACCCACATGTCCATTTAGATCTCCTCTTAAACAAATCTATCTCTCTTTGTATAATTCTTTAAATCACCTTATCTAACTCATTCCAGAATGCATTCTTTATACTTTCTTTCAATCCTACCTAAGGTGCATACTAACTAACTAAATCCAAACCCTCCACTCATAACACTAATTCCACCTATATAATTTGATCATTGTATCATTGTATATCTACTATTCTGTCCTTTAAATCCTTATATAAAATAATAATAACTCCATTTCAAACCTTTTTTTTTCCTGATTACTATAATTTAAAACCTATGTTTTAAATCTCCTTAGTTTTTTCTCTAATCCACTTTGTCTCTTATAAACATATAATGTGAATCTTTCTCCTAATCATAGTATGAATGATGTCCATTAGCTTGCTAGTCAATGTTTCAATATTTCAAATACCAACGTCAATCTTGTAATATAGGATTAGCTTCATTACCCCCGCATCCGTCCATGTTGAAAATGCAAAAACCCTATCTACAATTTGTTCACTTGTGGCAATGTAGCGAGACTAGCTTTTTTATACACTCATATCCATGATGTAGAAACCCTCTTTGCAATTGATTCATAGTATCCCATAAAAGATGTAGAAGCCCTTGCTTAATTTTCACCGCATTAAAGCTATATAATGTATTACTAAGAAGGGAAACCCCAACAAAATCTATAATCCATAGTAGAAAGTCGACAAAGTTTCACGTTAACTGTCAGAAGCCTAATTCAACCCTCCTCCTTTCACATCCAGGCTTGGGACCGGCCATGGCGGAGTTACAAGAATGATCGCATGCTTGACAAAAGTCCAATAAAGTTTTGCATTGGGTGTCAACTACCTATCATGATGCTCCTTTATTTGAGCTTGTGACTAGCTATCAAAGAGCAAACCCTCTCCATAGGTTGAATCATTCAATTTCTAGCCTTAAGTGAGAACTTTTCTTCCTTTCAATAAGCTCAAGGCTTTCTTATGAATCCATCTCTTGTCAAAAATTTATAGCATCTCCCCTATATTTGAATTATAACAAGGTTAAAATATGAAGGATATTTTCTATAAAAAAGGGAGAGAATGATTAATCGCAAGAGTCAACTAAACTAGGTTGAATAAACAATCTCTTCAAGAATTCATTAATTGCCACGGCTCACACTAGTAGAAAATTTATGGAGGAAAATGCAAATATTTAGGAATATCTTGTTTTCCATTACAGGAAATTCAACTTAATTTACTTATGATCCTTTGCCAATTACTAGGAAATTATTCTAAACCACATAAGGTTATTGTGATTGAACTCTATTAAGGCCAATGATTGTCAACAAAGTAAAAGGAGAGAGAGATGGAAGCATAAGTTGTCATATTAGGGAAAGGTTGATGCCCTTCTTTGACCAAGTCACATGGGTTGTACTCGAGAAACAAGAAAGGTTGACTAACATTAAAAAAAGAAGATAAGGACAAAATCATAATTTTGCTCCATCCCTTCTTGTCCTTTTTCTTTCCTATTTTTTCTCTTTATTTCTCTCTCCCTCTCATCCACATCACTCCTCTTTCTTTATCTAATATTTGCGAGCACCTTCTCTCTCTCTTTTGTGATTCTCTTTCTGCCTTTTTCTCTCCCCCCTCTTTCTCCCTTTTTCGCTCTTCCACTTTCTTTCTCTCTCCTCATCACAAGTGATCTCTTTCATATGGTCCCTACTTCTCTCCCTTTCTCTCTCTCTCATTCCGAGTGTTTTGTTTCTCTCTATACCTCTTCTTCTTCTCTCCCTCTCTCCTGTGCGGGATATGCTCAAACATATAGACTTAACCTTACTAGTGGGAACATAGAGAACATCACACAGTCTGGACAGTTTGATGATTTCAACCTACTTAACCGAATGATCCATCAAATGTAGGGTCCAGTCAACCAAATGTTCCTAAAGAACTTGATAATGGAAAAGGGACAATTGTTAATCTGGTAATTTAGCAAGAAGATTGAGCTTTCCAAATTCAAGAGATACGTTAGAATGGTAACTCCAACAAGCATCCACAGAGTTCAACACTAACTGTCAGCCAATTTCCAGATGAGCCAAGAGCTCTAAGTTGGTAGATTTCTTCTCACACAAGATTTCTTTAGACAGCAGTATCAATCAAGGCATCCCCAGATCAACACCGGTCTGGTTATTTCATTTGTCTCTTTTACTATTTTCCTACCGGTAATTAGTTTTCTTTTCCATAGTTAATACAATTTCTCTTTGCTCCTTTCTCCATTCTCCTTCTTGAGAAACTTTGTTGTTGTGTTACCTATACATGCTTTCCTATTTGTAACAAGTTGACTTTTTCATAGTAATAGAATTCTTCCTTTCTCGTTTCTTCCTTCGAAGAAGCTTAATTGTTGCATGACCTATACCTGGGATACCATCTTAGGAGGCCATCTGTCCACTAACACCTGGTTCTAACGCGCTTTCGTTGGCATGCCCACGCACCCCGATTCATCTCCAAAAAACTCATATAGGCCATTCTGCCTTTCCTCGTCACCCGATTCAGACTAAGACAAACTGTTTTTACTCCAATCCCTTTGTCGCCCCTTCTTTTCAATCATTGATCATACAGTCATAACCAACATCCAACTCTATCAAACAAAATTAGTCATATTCTGTACCTTAAACTTCCATTCTTTCAAGCTCCATATGACCCATCATTTTCCCAGCACTATACCAACAGATAGATACAATTGCAAGAACACGAAACAGCTTCAATGACGCAACACGCATTAGAAAACCATGACATAGTTCAGAATGCATCCATAACGGTAAAAAAGCACGCACACGCATGCTATAAAACCTTAAATTGATGACAACCAAACAAAACTGACCCTTTTCTCCCCGCAGAAAGTAAATCCCTAGCCAGTAGCCACCTGACCCAAACTTAGACGGCGAGAGAGAGAAGGTACCTACGAGTAGGGTTTTCCGGAGAGTGACAACGAGAACGAGAGACAAAGAGACGCCGCGCCTGAAAAATAGGGCTCGCCCTCTTGAGCGAGAGCGAAAGAGGAGAGACAGAAGTTCGGATCAATCGCTTCCTAGGAGAAGGATGACAACGCTCGATCCGGAAGAAGGAGGGGGGGGGGGGGGGGACTGGGTTGTTCGTCGGGGCCCGGATCTCAAGCACGAGAATTTGGGCCTCTGGGGCCCCCGTGAGATGGGACCCACTGGCCGTGTGTCCTTCGGATACGGGCCTCTTGTTAGATGAGGATGAAATCTCCACCGTCACTTTTGGTTCGGGAGCAGCTGTTCTTAAACATCATAATGGGCCCCATTATTAGAATCAACGGTGCTTATGACATACACGGTTTTACGGTGATTCAAAGCCGTTCTTTCGTTTAGGAGTCGGATTTGGACATGGATATGGACCATAACCGAATCCTTCAAAACAAACTTTAGGTCGGATGCAGCAATCCATTGTCGAAGTCAGAATCTGAATATGATTATGGATCGGATATAGTTCTGAATACCAAATCCAACTAACCAGTCTCGGAGCCATTTCAATTGATTGATTGAAAGTTGAGCGAAAATTGTTGAAACTTTCTTTTGTTTTCGTTGGGTTAGACATGGCTGATTTCTGGTAAACCCGAACCAATGTGTCCAAACTACCGGTAGCGGTTTTGATGGAACCAGGAACCAAAATCGAACCAGGACGTGGCCGGTTCTAGCTCCAGCTTGAAATCATCGGTTCTAGTTCCAATTTCGGTTTGAATCCTCACCCAGAACCAATCAAAATCGATAAAAGTTCTGAAAATTTAAGAAAATAATAAAACAACATAAGAAACCGACTTCTAATTCCAACCCAGTTCCAGTTCCATGAAACGTGGAACGAGAACCGAACAGGACTAGTCCCTGGATCTGGATCTAATTTCACCACTTCAAATTTCATCCGGTTCCTAGCCTAATTCAGTCCCGGTTGAAACCAACAGGCGGGCTACAAACCGGCCGTGTCAAGGTTAGGTAGTAGGTACTGCCGTTCACTAGCATCACACACCACACACACACACACACACACACACACACACACAGAGAGAGAGACGCAAACATATATGTGTAATGTGATAAAATGAGCGCAAGCATGAGTTGAAGCAAGCACGGACGTGTTTGAGCTCGGCTCGATATAAAATGACTGACAGTTCGTGAGGGCATGAAAAAAAAGAGTGCTGGTTTGAACCCGGCTCGACAGGTTGAATTGGATCTGAACCGCCACCAGAACCAACAGTAACAAGAATTGGCGAGCTGAAGTCGGGACTGGGGGACTCCCATTGTTTGGTTTCCTTTCCACCTATCGGGAATCAAAGCTGGAATCCAAGCTGAAGCTTCTAAATTGCTTTTCTTGGTTCCACTTTTAAAGTCCCACCTTTGTTCCATTCACTTTTCAAATGAAACCAGAACTAGATTGGAGTTAGACTTGGGAACCGGTATAATTAGAACCAGATCCGGACTCCGGGGGGTGCTGGTTTGGTTTCTTTTCCAGGTTTTGCTGGAACTCGAACAGCCAGTTTGGACATGACAGTCCCGATTTATCCTAAATCGGCCAGGTCCATGCTGTGAGGCCCCAATAGAGTGGCGTGCACACGGCACGAAATTTCTTTAGTTTCCGGTTTAATTCTGTAATATAAATGGTACGTGTCATGGTATATGCGGCATTTTTGTTGTCACAAGAAATGTTGTCGTTTGATAGCTGTCATTTAAGAGATCATCTTTAAGGACTGACATAACCTGCTAACTTGATGCCTTCCGTATTTCAATTTTCAGCTGCTTGATACTAGATTTTTCCATGCTGATCCACACCCGGGGAATATGATCCGAACTCCAGATGGAAGTTGGCCATACTTGACTTCGGTATCATTCACCTCTTTTGAATAGATTGCAAATCATTTCATGCTCAGCAGGATTTTAGCATCAAACTACTACTTAGGAAGATGTCTGATTCTGCAGTCCATGTTACTGAATGTGATGATATCCTGGATAGGACTACTAAGATCAGCATGATTCTTGTTTCAGGACTTGTAACTAGGTTAACAGATGAACAGAAATATGGGATGATTGAAGCAATAGCTCACCTCATTCAACGTGATTATGAAGCCACTGTCAAAGACTTTGTGAAGCTTGATTTCATTCCAGATGGAGTTAACTTGGAACCAATTTTGCCTGTTTTTGTCTGAAGTTTTTGATCAAGCACTTCAAGGAGGAGGTGCAAAGAACATCAATTTTCAGGAATTAGCATCAGACCTAGCTTAGATTATATTTGATTACCCATTTCGAATCCCACCTTATTTTGCGCTGATAATTAGAGCTGTTGGCGTCCTAGAAGGCATAGCTTTAGTGGGAAACCCTGATTTTGTCATTGTCGATGAAGCATATCCATACCTTGCCCAGATACTGTTTCTATTTGCTTGATAAAACTTTTGCTACCCGTAAGTGTGTCCTAGTGTGGGGGTGTTCAAAGAGCGGATCCAAATCAGTTGTTTGGTTTGCAAAAGATCTTGTTCATGCGTTTGAACGTAGGTTAATGCTATACACGCCCGTGCACTCACTCTCTCTCTCACACACACATATATGGGATGTAGACAAACACGTACGTGCATACACATACACACTTTATTATGGTAGTGACATAGGCATAGAACTTCCTGTTTATTTGGTGTGATTGTTGAAGTGTTAATGCTAGAAAATGTGACTAGCTAAAATGTGGCCATCTAGAATGACAGTATTTGTCTGTTGGTAATTTGTGTGAACAACTTATTCTATATTTTATTTACTGAGTTTACTTCTCATGATTAATTAAATATGTTGTACACTACAAGTGTGATATATTGGCATGTTAAAGTATAATCAACCATGGTTGGGAACAAAACAAACCTTAACCAACGGCTTTGTTCAGTTCAGCTTTAGACTTTTAATGGTTTTGGTGGTTCTACAAAATTAACTCTTTACGACTTGTATTGGTTTCATTTGGTTCTTCAAAATTAACTGCTTAGTTGGTTTCGTTTGAGTTTAAACCTAAAATCAATGAGCACAAGCAACCCCTATCCATAGTGTAACTATACTGCAGCGATCTTAGTTCTCTGCAGCAAGTCACATTCTGATTTGTCTCTCTTTTCCCCCTTTACAATTTCAGAGGCTTTTGACTGATGAATCTTCTAGATTGAGAAGTGCTTTGAGGTACATCATATATGGAAAAACAGGCGTTTTTGATGCGGAAAGATTTATTGATATTATGCAAGCCTTTGAGAACTTCATACTTGCAGCTAAAAGTGGAGGTGGAGAGGATCTGGATGGAGATATGGCCGGTCTGGGAGCCTTGGAAACCCAGAGAGAATTTTTTCCAGTTGTGTCATCAGGTGCATCGCAGTCTGGCCAGGTTGAGACAAGGGCTGCGCTAGCTTTCCTTCTACCTGAGAAGGGGAATTTCTTCAGGGAGTTCATTTTAGATGAGGTACTTAATCTGCAATGCCATTTATAGTTTTGATATCCATAAGTTACTCTTTCTATCAGTGTCTTGTGTATCAATTATGATAATTTTGTTGGTTGGTTGTGTTAAATCCATTCTTGGATGTGTAAAACAACCGCTGTTTGGCTGCCGTCTGGGCATGGCAAGGTCTGAAACTGGTGGGCTGATGCCACCCAGCGAAGATGAGAGCTGTCCTTCACCAATACTGTAACCTGCCATGAACAATTAGTCTCCCATTTGACAAATGATACCATGCCCAGAAGTAGATGCCTGAGTGGGGTCCACTTTCAGCATGAAGCACACTACCACTTATTTGCATCTGGGCCTTTCCAAAATGGAAGCGACTACATGACTGTATCTCATGTTATTCACTTATATAAAGATAAGTCTTCTGTTGATATGGAGAATAAGAAGCTCCACACTGTTCTACCCATGTTGATGGACGCCATGATAGTGCTGCATATATCAAAATCATCTAGTAGTGTAATGAAAGTTGAAGACATCATCTATCTATATATGTGTGTGGCGTTTGTGTGTCTGTGCATGGATGATCTCTTCAACTCATTACACGATGACAAGATTTTGATATCTACAGATCTAGCATGGCGTCCCAAAAGATCAAGATGGGTATAGAAGAATGTGGCGCTTCTTATTCTCCTTATCAGTACAAGATCATAATGTGTGTGTGTTCACACGTGTAGACCAATATCCTGCACTTCAGCAATCTTCGTGCCGTACCCTCAGTATCAATGCGTGTACCTATTTGACATAAATTAGCGTTTTTATTATAAGAGTTGCAAAACTACGACAAACACAAGCCTCTAGTTTTGCGCCCAATTCGTGCTGTACCATGAGATTCATTTTCTGATCAGGCCACAATTCGTGTCCATCAAAACTTCAAGCGTACAGTTACTTGCATGATTCATCTTATTTTACTCCACTGGTACTTCTATGACTGGTAGGATTACATTGCTTATATCTACTATATTTGTAGAATTTATAAACGTGTCTTCATCATGTCAACTTCATGTTCTATTTTGCGTTTATATGTTTATTTGTACCTGGTGTTAGATTTTGTGTACATAATTTGACACGAAAAACAGATTGCGAAGGGGATTGATGCTGTCTCTAGAGAGCAACTGGTCCAGGTAGCTGCAGCCTTTGGAATTCAAAGTCCCGCTCCCGCTTTTGGCATGGTTCCTGGAGTTGGGCCTTTTAGGCCTACTGCCTTGTTGCCTACAGTTACACAATGTACAAAAGGTGGTCGAGTTTCTAAGAAGTGGGAGTTCCGAAACCAGAAGAGGCCCCCAGGTAATTGCAATGCCTTGTTTTTTTTACACGACATTTCTTGTATATATATAGAGAGATAAATAGAAAGATATATATATATATAGAGAGAGAGAGAGAGAGAAGAACATCGTCCTTGCTACCTCCCATATGAAATCCATCATCCATCACAAGAACGGCGTTTTGTTGGTGCCATCTCCTACCGTTCAAGAGAAGTGAGTCGGATGGCTTAGGACCCTATATTCTATTATACTTTTATTCACTACTCTTTTTCACCTGGCATTTCTAACTGGTACATAGATATTGTGATCCATATGAATATTACTTATCTGTCTCTTGTTAGAAATTCCCTAATCACAGGTGAGTCATGAATATTACTTATTAGTAGATTAAACTGGCTCAGGTGAGATCGAGTCGAATAAAACAATTGAATTTTATTAATTTAATATCATGCGGCCAATGACCACGTATCAGATATTAAACTGATAAGAACAGATACTACACTTGATCTTAGCCAAAGGTTCAGGTCCCTTTTTTTCTCACCTACATTTGGTTTAAATTTAAATTAAAGGTACTTTAAATTTAAACCAAATCATTTATAATTTTGATCCAAATAATTGAAAATTTCTAAGGTTAGATAATTGAATTCATCTCTCTGTCTCAAGCACTCCATACCCCCAATCCCAATTTCAATGAAATCCTTCAAATTAAAGATACTTTAAATTTAAACCAAATCATATATAATTTTACTCCAAATAATTGAAAGTTCTAAGGTTAGATAGTTGAATTCATCTCTTTCTCTCCCTCAAACACTCCATACCCCAATCCCAATTTCAATAAAATTTGTAAAATTAGTGGTACTTTAAATTTAAACCAAAACATTTATAATTTTAATCCCAAATAATTGAAAATTCTAGGGTAAGATGGTTGAATTCATCTCTCTCCAAAAAAAAAACATATAATATATATAGAGAGAGAGAGAGACATATTTATGTATTATCTTTATGCATTACATGATCTGGATCGCAAATGGGTTGGATATATCTGATCCCGTACCTATCCCATACATGCAAAGATGGTTGTTTTTTCTTTCGAGCGGAACCGAAACCCAGTCAAACCGGGTAACCCCTCCCCATTCAAGTGGCATCGGGTCAGGTCGGGTCGGGCCAATATTGCCATCTCTATATGTTATGTCTTATGTTCCGTTGTCTTGAAACTCATTGTCTGTAAGATCAAGCTCCACCAGATTGACACAACTCGCGATTTCTTTCGGTATGGTTCCACCAAATTTATTGTCACCAAGATTCATGTGAGCTAAACTAGTGTTACCAGCACAAAGGCTTGAAAGCACGCCACCCTCGAGCCGGTTTTCGGCCAGAAACAAGTACACCAAATTCTCCAACCGGCCTAGTGACCCTGGTAATTCACCAGCTAGGTTGTTTCCAGACAAATCAAGGTTCTGTAGGTTGGTCAGATTCCCAAGTGACTCAGGAATACTTTCCGGCGGGATTTCGCCGGAGAGACTGTTGTTAGCAAGATTAAGAATTTTCAGGCTCTTGACACCACTAAACAATTCACTAGAAATCTCTCCACTCAGACTATTGTTAGCAGCAGAAAAAACAGCCAAATTCTCACATCCACCAAGTTCCTTTGGTATAGACCCATTCAACATATTGTATTGCAGTATAAGGCTCTGTAAGAATTTCAGCTTACCGAGCTCGGCCGGAATCGAACCGGTAAGTGAACAAGAAGCCAGGCCCAACACTCTGAGCACAGAGCAATTGCCGAGGTCAGCCGGAATCTCGCCGGAGAGATTGTTGTCGCCGATGCGAAGAACCTCAATCTTCCTAGCTCTTTCGGAACAGAGCTAGAAAAGTTGTTGGAGAGTTTAGTGAGATTGTGAGACGGGAAAGAAAGGGAGGTATGGTTCCGGCGAGCCGATTGACG
This sequence comes from Brasenia schreberi, assembly GCA_036023115.1. Lineage (NCBI taxonomy): Eukaryota > Viridiplantae > Streptophyta > Magnoliopsida > Nymphaeales > Cabombaceae > Brasenia > Brasenia schreberi. The sequence continues at coordinate 1,533,449 of JAYKKT010000086.1, read as the reverse complement.
AAGAGGTCTAGTGAGCTCAGATGGCGAAGCCTAGAGATTGAGGGTGGAACTATGCCTTCTATAGAGGAGGAAGATAAGTTCAAACGGACAACAACCATCTTCCCGTCTGCATTTAAATCACACTCGACGCCGTTCCATTTGCAGATTCCAATCTCTCTAGTCCAACCTTTCATCACGCCGAGTGGGTCTCTCAATCCATTTTTGAACTCCAAAAGGAGAGAAGCCTCATCATGATTCTTATTACAGTTCGCAGCGGATATAAGCATGAAAAGAAAGAGAAAGGCAGCCATTGTTGAGGAAACGGCCATGCAGCCTTAGTCCCTGACTCCCCACCTCATACAAGCAGGAAATTTCAATGGTGATAGTTGCGAATAGTGTAAAGGAATTGAATGAGAATTAGTTGACCGCCATGGCCGACCGAATAAGCATCTCTTGAAGAGCACGCCGGCCTCGTCTACTATAAATTGTATATCAAGGAAGCTTTGGCCATGCATTAACGTGTGAATACATGCAGCAGGAAAGATCAGTGAGAAAGCTTGAAATTTAGAGGGATCGTAGTGGCAGACCCACTTTAGGATAAGGTGAAGCATGCGTCTCACTTAACATCCCAATTTTTTTGGGACTGTTATTTTATATAGAAAGATGCAAATACTTTGTAAATATAAAATAAAGTGCGCCTCACTTAAAAAAGGTCCTCGATCCGCCACTGCTGCTATGTATAGTTTCTGTGTGATATGTGGTGTTGATCAGTATTGAATAACATAAGATTGCTCGCTTATCCTGTTATTAGTAGAAACAATTTGATTGATAGATGTGATTCGTTGCTTGTAGGAAGAAAGCATGCTTCGCGTCATACAGGAGCTGCTGCCGGTCTTACCGAGCATCTCCGATCGCGTGCTTCCTGATGTAATCGGTCGCTTATCCTCACGGATTACAGCACACGTACTGC
>JAYKKT010000086.1:1277500-1530000 GCA_036023115.1 Brasenia schreberi | reverse complement strand
CTCGGCACAGCCATCGACCAGACCTCAGATCCGTCTGGTGGAGTACCAGAGGCTGCTCTAGAGTTCTACATGCATGACATATTGGGGGGCAGCAGCCAGACTTCGAGGCTGGTGACTGGTTTGTTGGCCAACATTTACAATAGCCTAGTGCCCTTCGCTAGGCCACTGGGCTTTAAAATTCCTAAGGATGGGGTGGCACTACCCAATTCTAATGGAGTCACTCCTACCTCTAACGCTGAAGGAATCCCCTTGGCAGCTAGACTATTGGGTACTAATTTCGTGCATGAACCCAATGGGAACAATGTAAATGTACCTACTCAGGTAGGACCTGATGGGCTGGGTTTGGGGTTCGGGACAATCACAGTCATTAATGACGAGTTGACTATGGGACCAGAGCTGGGTTCCCAACCGATCGAGGCTCAGGATGTGTACATAGCAAGCTCGGCCGACGGCACAACACAGATGATGCAATTCACAGCATTGCTGGAGGGCGGTTAGTTTGGAGATAGTTTGAACTTGTTTGGTGTTTACCATATAGTGTCGCCGATGTCCCGCGTCTCAGTGACCGGTGGAACCGGCAAGTTCATGCATATGCCAGTGGGTTTGCTGATATCCAGCGCTCATTCCAGCATGGCAGCATGTAACTGATGGAGCTGAAGCTCTCCTTAAGATCATCGTTCATCTTGTGTACTAAACTTGATGTGGCTGGCATAGCAGTGCGTGCTTGCTGGCTTGGCTTGAGCTTGTGATTTACCTTATATGACTCATATTTGTGCTTATAATATCACTTAATTGTAACTTTCTCAAGAGAGAACAATGTGGATTATTGAAGAGACAGCTTTTTCTTTCATGACAAGGGAGGGATACTATTCGAGGTAAATACTAAGTGGAACCATAACACCTTAACTTATGAGTCATCTTGCCTGACCTTCGATGGCAGGCCGGATGCTAATTCTTAGTGGACAACAATCCGTATAGAGATGACTAAAGTCTCAATTGACAACTACAAATCGACTCATTGACTATGGGATGGATGTGGCTACCAGCAATAATCCCAAATCTTGTCGTAGGCACCCATCGGTACACCTCTAGATTCATTTTGTAGGCCTTCCGGTTCGTAACTCCTTCCTCCTCTTCAATAAAAGAGAATGTACTTCATTTACTAGAACTACTAGGAGCAAGACTCGACTTAGAATAACAAATTAGTCATGATTCCTAATAACTCCCTGCTTCTCCTTTCATGCCACTCTTTTAACCACCATGTTGATTGGGGTATGTCAACCAACTTCATGATTTATAAGATCAGCTTAGCTACATAAGTACGTTTTCATGCTCGATATCATTACTCCCTACCTTACCTTATAGAAGCGGTGGAGCTGAATCGCTTTTAGCTCCTCAAAAACGATGACTGACTTGTTTGTGGTACTTAAATGTGTGTTTTGGGGATTAGAGGGTGATAAATCAAGTCAATATGTTGAGTTCAGGTCAGGTCACTTTAGGTTCAGAGTAAAAAGGAACTGACCCTTACCCAATACATTCTGTCTCGGATTTAGGTCAACTCAACACGATCCAAACTTTTGGCTAGATTGGTTCGAGTTATCCGAAACCAACATGGACTGCCTAAACCCAGCCAAGACTCCTTCTTTCGCGTCCAGATGCAGTCAGGCTTGTCAGGACCATTTGCTATGGACCAAAAACACTAGATGAGTTAGGTCACTTCATAAAGGTATATATATATATATATATATGTATGTAAACACATACACACACACACACATATATATATATATATATATATATATATATATATATATATATATATATATATATATATATATATATATACACACAAATATGATTGGATCTAACATGTGTGGGATTAAATCTATGGAAATAAGAATTCGGGAACCACCGTGAGGTTTTCTGTGAGAAAAGCTCGATGATGTTCACTCAGGCGCTTTATTATGTGTAAGAGAACTGCTTAACTATTACACTTGATGGGTTTATCTTATATGAGATGTAGAAGTTGTTGCAAAGACATTTTTGCTTTTAGTAGGACATAGAAGGATTGACATTCACTCCTTCTTAACCAATTTCAGCATTACAATATTATATATCAAGTGGAGCAGAGATGGGCTCAATCGAACTGCGTAGGCTCCAGGCCTCATGCACACTACTAAACCACTTCTTGAATATCAATAATTTGCATGATCAAAACTTCACTGTCACAGTATTAAGAGCATTAGCTCAACAGCAGGGCCCTCTAGAGCTGTTTCTGCTGGTGGGGAGCTCGACTCCCAGAGCGTGCATGTGTGGGTGTTTGTGTTAGGCTTCGGCCTCCTCTTGTAACAAAAAAAACTTCACTGCCACAGATTTAACAACTCCATTTATGCCAACTTCTCCTGTCATCTGCAGATATTTCCAACAGATGTATAAACATATCTCATATTAAATACTTAATTCATTATATTCATCCTCACACTTTCATTATAAAACTTACATATTGATAGATTACAGAGACCATTTTTCATCATACTCCTTAATGCAACTGCTTCATTTCTTTTCCAACAGATTCATTTTAGTGCTTCCCTATAAAACCTGATCACTCATTCTTGCATCTTCATCTCATTCTCAGACAATCTTATTTTTCATATTTCCTCTCCAATTGTAGTCAAAATGCATCTCTTGAGGAACTCTTTTGTAGCATTGTTGGCAATCTTGATCATTGCACATCAAGCCGGACTCGGCACAGCCATCGACCAGACCTCGGATCCGTCTGGTGGAGTACCAGAGGCTGCTCTAGAGTTCTACATGCATGACATATTGGGGGGCAGCAGCCAGACTTCGAGGCTGGTGACTGGTTTGTTGGCTAACATTTACAATAGCCTAGTGCCCTTTGCTAGGCCACTGGGCTTTAAAATTCGTAAGGATGGGGTGGCACTACCCAATTCTAATGGAGTCACTCCTACCTCTAACGCTGAAGGAATCCCCTTGGCAGCTGGACTATTGGGTACTAATTTCGTGCATGAACCCAATGGGAACAATGTAAATGTACCTACTCAGGTAGGACCTGATGGGCTGGGTTTGGGGTTCGGGACAATCACAGTCATTGATGACGAGTTGACTATGGGACCAGAGCTGGGTTCCCAACCGATCGAGGCTCAGGATGTGTACATAGCAAGCTCGGCCGACGGCACAACACAGATGATGCAATTCACAGCATTGCTGGAGGGCGGTTAGTTTGGAGATAGTTTGAACTTGTTTGGTGTTTACCATATAGTGTCGCCGATGTCCCGCGTCTCAGTGACCGGTGGAACCGGCAAGTTCATGCATATGCCAGTGGGTTTGCTGATATCCAGCCGCTCATTCCAGCATGGCAGCATGTAACTGATGGAGCTGAAGCTCTCCTTAAGATCATCGTTCATCTTGTGTACTAAACTTGATGTGGCTGGCATAGCAGTGCGTGCTTGCTGGCTTGGCTTGAGCTTGTGATTTACCTTATATGACTCATATTTGTGCTTATAATATCACTTAATTGTAACTTTCTCAAGAGAGAACAATGTGGATTATTGAAGAGACAGCTTTTTCTTTCATGACAAGGGAGGGATACTATTCGAGGTAAATACTAAGTGGAACCATAACACCTTAACTTATGAGTCATCTTGCCTGACCTTCGATGGCAGGCCGGATGCTAATTCTTAGTGGACAACAATCCGTATAGAGATGACTAAAGTCTCAATTGACAACTACAAATCGACTCATTGACTATGGGATGGATGTGGCTACCAGCAATAATCCCAAATCTTGTCGTAGGCACCCATCGGTACACCTCTAGATTCATTTTGTAGGCCTTCCGGTTCGTAACTCCTTCCTCCTCTTCAATAAAAGAGAATGTACTTCATTTACTAGAACTACTAGGAGCAAGACTCGACTTAGAATAACAAATTAGTCATGATTCCTAATAACTCCCTGCTTCTCCTTTCATGCCACTCTTTTAACCACCATGTTGATTGGGGTATGTCAACCAACTTCATGATTTATAAGATCAGCTTAGCTACATAAGTACGTTTTCATGCTCGATATCATTACTCCCTACCTTACCTTATAGAAGCGGTGGAGCTGATCGCTTTTAGCTCCTCAAAAACGATGACTGACTTGTTTGTGGTACTTAAATGTGTGTTTTGGGGATTAGAGGGTGATAAATCAAGTCAATATGTTGAGTTCAGGTCAGGTCACTTTAGGTTCAGAGTAAAAAGGAACTGACCCTTACCCAATACATTCTGTCTCGGATTTAGGTCAACTCAACACGATCCAAACTTTTGGCTAGATTGGTTCGAGTTATCCGAAACCAACATGGACTGCCTAAACCCAGCCAAGACTCCTTCTTTCGCGTCCAGATGCAGTCAGGCTTGTCAGGACCATTTGCTATGGACCAAAAACACTAGATGAGTTAGGTCACTTCATAAAGGAAGTCATAAGAAGAAGAAGAAGAAAAAGATGCTCCTTGTGGTAGAAGGAGTGTCGCGTATCTGGGCTAGACCATAAGTTGAAGGTCATGAATTCGATTTCTGAGGCATGTTTCTGGCATTGGCTTCTCCATTAAAAAAAGAAAGAAAACAAGATAGCTCCTCGCAGGAGCCTATACAAATCTCATCAGTCACAGAAATGTATACATCAATTGCTTCAAAATAATTATTAGCCCCAAACAAAGCTGAACATCAGGATTTCAGTTTCTGTTCAATCTTTCTTAATGTGTTTTTGTCAGTTTGTAATCGAAAAAGCTTTTATTATATGTTTTTGTCAGTTCTTAATAGAAAAAACTAGATACAGATCTAATTGAACTGTATAATTTTAGTTATAAAAAATGATTATATGAAAAACTATTATGAATATACCTGATAGGAGTCTGTCTCTACCCACTAGATTTCAAGAAAAACACGCTATATATGAACTAGATACAAAACCATATGATTTTATCAATTCATAATAGAAAAACCTAAATACAGATAATTGAACTGTAAAACTTTAGTTATAAAAAATGATCATAAGAAGAACCATCGTGAATATACCCGCAACTGCTAAACAGTATCACAGAACTTCGATGCTTGATAAATTGTTAGGGATTCTCGTTTAAGAGAACGCCCCCCAAAAATAAGCTTACACTTCATGATTGCTTTGGTTTTTTTTCTATTCGCACACTCTTAATTTCTTCGTACTCAAATTGCTCTTCTTCATGTTTTCTCTCTATTTGCTCACAGACATGTGTCTCAAGGTTGGATCTGTTTCAGGAGGCAAACACATTCGGGTACTTGTCAAGACTGACGCACCGCACCTTCTCTGTGTCTCCTTAGACGTACCCAAGTGTGAAGACAAACGCACCCAGGTGTGTCTGCCTGTCATGGCAGACAAACCTTGGCTGTGTTTGCCTAATGCACTCGAGCTTGAACTTTGAGACAGTGTCGATCAAAGGGAGAAAATAAGAAGAGAGAAGGAAGTATGTGAATGAAAAGGGCATTGTGCATCCAACAATGTGTGAATACTAAAAGGAGGTGTGTGAATAGCAACAACCCAGGAACTAAACCAGAACCAGGTCCATCATAGAACTAGACCAAAAAGCAAACCCAGATCTAGAATGAAAGGGGCATGGCTTGATGGGAACCGGCATCTTGGAACCGCCAATGGCCCATTAGGGCATTGATATCCGAAAAACAAAACCAAATTCAAGAATTCTCCAACATTAAGTAGGGTCAGTTACACTAGATCACGGATTGTTAGTTTCTATGAGGTTTAGGGTATGGTTCCAAGTTAATAGATCACTTGGTTATCGACCCAAACTCACAAAACACACACGTATATATATATATATATATATATATATATATATATATATATATATATGAAAACTGAATTCTACCTATGGTGACATGACGTGAGTGTGATTTATACTTTTTAAAAGGTTTTGAAAAAGTATGAAAAATATCGTTATTATACTCATGCCACCAGAATTAATAGATGAACATCAATGGTGAATAAGATTCAGTCTCTCTCTCTCTCTCTCTTTCTATATATATATATATATATATATACTAATTACTACCCACAGAATTTCGTTGTGTAAACATTTCAAGAAGTGACACAACAAGAAGTAGCACACCTGGTTAGGCGGTGGAATCACAAGTTGCAGGTCATGAGTTTGATGCCAGGCGTGTGCATCTGGCTTCAGCCTCCCCATCGTGTCAAAAACAGGATTTATTTTATGGTTTATATTATTACTTGCGAAGACCCCATAAGACCCTGATATGGTACAAGCAGAAGAGTTTGTCGGCACTTCTCGAGCTATTCGTGCTAGGGACCCCCACCGCCGACCATGGGCACCTCATGTGCATATGCAGTTATCAGACCTGATGGGAGGATATATATATATTGGGCAGGTAAATTTCAATAGCAATGTCACATACCAAACCTTAAAGGACTAATCATAATTCTTATCTAAATTGTTACTAAAATTTTAGTTGATTTATGTGTCTTTTCAAACAGATGATCTTGCAGGTCGAGTCTGTGCTCACCGTTCAAGGGAAGGTATGCAAAGTGCTCCGATTCTTTACGTTATTGTTCCAGGAAACAGCATAGCAAGCCGACTGGAAACTCTTCTCATAAGCCATCTTCCACTTCAAGGCTTTCATCTGACCAACAACGCTGACGGTAAGCATCGTAACTTCGGTACAGCTAACCTTGGTTTAGAGACATTTTCAATGTGCCAGTAGCAGATGATGGGCAAATGTTGCTAGAAGCTCCTCAGTTTTGTTGGATGAGGCCGTTTTCTAGTTTGTAACATGATGTATGCGTTGTAAATTGCGGACAAGAAGTTCGCCGTCGATTTTGTAAAATCCCGACAGAATATTTCTCTAGTTATTAATTCTATCCTGCGCCGGTAAGGGAAACTCTCTTTCCATTGTCTCTGTTGCTGGCATCGTCTCAGTGGAAATTTAAGGCATCTTGTTTGTTATATGATATAGCAGATACTGCAATAAAAGCATATAAACATCTCTCAATTATAAGCAGGTATTTAATCAGGGCATGTGGTACTCTCCTTGATCTGTTAAAAGCTTGGCGAAACTGAAGAGTTAAAGAAACGGGCAAGATCACTGCTTACTGTGAACCGAGTAGCCTATGAAGCATTGATGTGGGGGAAACATCTACTCTCTGACCAATTGTTGGGGATGTAGAAATGTGGGTCAGCAAAAGTTAGAGAATTGATGAGACATGCGCACATGCTCTTCAGAAGTTGGCAAAGATTGCAGTTGCTGAAAGAAGCATTGGATCGTAATTGGTTTCGTAATCCTTGGGAGACCTTCTTGCTGAAATACCGGTCCACGATCTTGAAGGACTCTTGGGAGACCTTCTTGCTTCACCATGTTAGGGTGTGCAGATCCAATATATCTGTAGAGTGGATTCAACATGGCTAGTTTTGTGAAGATCAACTCAAGTCGTCAAACCCAGTCTGACTGACATCTAAATCACAATGTTAAGGTATGCTAAGGTTTATTTCTATCAGGTTGATCATGCTAAATGTGTCGGGATGACATTTAATCATAAAGTACGTTTGAGAATTTACTTCGGGGGTTTTTAAATGATCTTGCAGACGTGAAAAACAACGCAGTTCACCGAAGTGAAAGGTATGCAATCACCATGGGCGACTAGGAAACAGGTGGAGGTTGGAGTGAAAAGAGGTAAAGGAACGGTATTGCAGTATGCATGACTGGGACAGGTATGACAGTTATTGAGAGCTATTTTCACAAATTTATCATAGTTTTATCATACGCTTTTAATGTATTGGAACAATGGGGGTTGACTTCAATCACTTAAGTTGATGTATTTTCATAGTTTTATCATACTTTTAATGTATTGGAACAATATGAGTTAACTTCGATCACTTAAATTGATGCTTAACACTTTAAAAGAGGTCATTCAGTACTCAAAAGTGTTGGTCGACAGATCTTGCTTTTCGGAGTTGAATCATAGAATAGAGCATAAAGTGACAACAGAAAAGTCCACGTATCCAGCCCCACTTCGTGTGGCGTAATATTGGTTTTGTTTTTGGTAATTTAAGTGACATAATATGTTACATATTCATCCTTCCATATGATATTTTAACAATTTTGATCATTGACTCGGTAATTTCTGTTGTCTAAAGTCTTAAAAAACTCAAATTAACCAATTTGAAGATGAGAAATTCCTTAATAGAGATGTGGGATTAATAAGTTTTTCTTCTTTTGTTAGGTGAGCTGATCTGGGACAGTGCAGGCGCCTACCACATGCTCACCCAGGTATCAAATTCCTGACTTGTAGGTTAGAAGTGGAGATTTTATGCCGAACTGTGAGCTATGATTCTGATTATGTTGACCCTAAAAATGGAGCCAGCAACTGATTGCCTGACCTGCCAGAAAAACCTTACCTCTATCAACCTCGTTGCGTTCTTCTCATTGTTCTGTTTTCTTTTTTTTGTTACAAGAGGATGCTGAAGCCTAAAGCCCACACATGTGTCGGCTTCTTCCGTCAACTCTCTGGCGGTATTTGTGCTTCCAGTCGACTTATTCGGCATTCTCTACTTTCAGCTCTTTGGAGTTTCCAACAGATACACAGTAACGGATCTCACAGTAAGATTTTCCTAGGAGGAATGTATGTGATTGCTTTTTCAAAGTATTTGTTCTCTTACGCTGATCTGTATTTATAAAACAGTGCCTGCTCCTCTTTCCTCTCAGATTCTCTATTGGGTTTTCCTTCCCTAGAAAAACAGTGCATTATGGCCTCCTTTATCGCATTCCTTTTACAGATAACGACTGGACGGTCAGTCCAACCATTTCAATGCTAGAATTACCAAGAATGGTCACATGTTTTCTTACAACATGCACCCTTTGGGAGTTGAACTCCCCACCAGCAGCAACAGTGCTAGACGAAAGAAAATTAACGATCTGCACTTCCTGCCACACATTGGAAATAGGTGACTTTCATCGGTTTATTTTTGCTACATCAAGTTTTTGGGACTGATCCAAGATCTGTTTCTCCTTCATTTCCCTTACCTTTTCCTGGTGTCCGAACTTGGGTAACTTGAATTCCTCAGAGTATGTGCATGCGTGTCGCCCGAGTGTGTGCATGCGTGTGTATGTTAGGCTTTGGCCTCCTTTTGTAAAAGAGAATTGCATAATTAAGGTAGCTGAACAATTCCCTTCACCACAATTATCACATGATCGAGATAAGCAAATCAATTCTACCAACTTTGTGATGGATTAAGACTCTTGATGCCCCACAGCAAAGCTTTCTCCATCAACTAGGACAAATGACTGATAGCTAGGCCCCATCTAGTTGTGCCAATTTTTTTTTTGTTACAAGTAGGCCGAAGCCTAAAACCCACATGGGCATGAGTGGGTTGGTATGGATTTAGTTTCACCATTTTAACCATTGGTTACTACCTTTCGTAACCTTCCACTATCTCTTTCTATATATATGGAAAGAGAAAGATTGAAGTGATATTGTCTACTTATGCTCAGTCTTTATTTTTTGAGGTATGAGTATAATATCATTATCTTTCGTCTTCTATTGAAAATTCTTAATTTTTTTAAAATTACACTTATATCACCAAAAAGCAACGAATATTTTAAAAATAGACATAATTAAGTTTTCTTATATATAATTAAAAATATCATTACACTTTATATTTTATGTGTATTAAATGCAAAATAATTTAAATCTTATTTAAAAGATCAAATAGTAGAGATGTTTATGCAAAATTATCACCAAAAAAATTTTGCTCCAAAGGACACTCACATTGCCTCAATGTAGATCTGCTTCGAGAAGCAGCGAACCAAGCCACAAATGGGTGGAAGTCTTCGTCAATAGTTGATTCTCAGATCTAATCTGTCTTAGACATGGACTTGACGTTTTCTTAAACCACATTAGCTGGAGAACAAAAAGCAATTAATGTTAGGTCGTCCTTCCAAATGTAAGTTCCTTTCATTGACCTGAGCAAATTCTGCCATGAATCCTTCAACTGTCCTCCATGATGAGTAGGGCAGCTACCTATCTGGTTTAACCTGGCTCCACACCGAGAAAGCGTAAGAGCAATAATAAACGGTATGCCGCCGGGAATTCATTGCGCATTGGGCAAACGGGATCAATGGAGTTCATATGCTGACCAAGACGGGTGCGAACTGGCAATCCTCGATGCTGAAGCTTCAAAACGAAGATGCAGACCTTTGTAGGCACTCTGAGGCTCCAAAAGCTTGCTCAATGTTGCTTGCAGCCTGAAGGATTTACAGATTGGAGAGAAAATGGTCCAAAAACCTCATGTTAATCTATTTTAAACTTGTTCAGATCCATTTAGACGTCCCGAATAGGTTAACAAATAACCTGAATTGGACCTGCCTTAGACTCGTCCCTGATCCGAACACATGTCACTTGACATGGTCGCCTTGTCGCCAACTTGTCCAATTCGACTCGACACAGCACGGTCCATTGGACATGACATGCCTCAATCCAGAATTGATCCAAAACCTTGCATGGTCGGACCTCCCTCAGGCTGGAGCTTCCAAACGAAGATGTGGACCTTCGTAGGCACTCTGAGGCTCCAAAAGCTTGCCCAAATGTTGCTTGCAGCCTGAAGGATTTGCATAGTGGAGAGAAAATGATCCAAAAACCCCATTTGGATATATTTAAACTTGTCCAGATCCATTTGAAGGACCTGAATCAGTTAATGAATAACCTGAGTCGGACCTGCCTTAGACTCGTCTCTGATTCGACTGCGTGTCTCTATCAGCATATGGTCGTTTGCACACCAACTTATTCAATTCGACACAACAGAACATGGTCCATCGGACACGACACGCCTCAATCCAGAGTTGGAAACCTCCTATTTTTTGCAAAAATCCATAATTTTCAGCAGCTTTTTTGAACAACCAATAACCTGATCAGGAATTCCATGGAGGTCCTTTTGCCTCAAATAACCGTTGCTGCTGATGGCGGTTCATCAGATATTTCAAATGAAAGGAAACAAAACACCCCCTTTTACAAAAGCTGCCAGAACCTTGTGAACCAAATCAAATCTCATAACGTGAAAAAACGTAATAAGATTTTGACGTCTCTGGCATCCACTGTAAGTGATCCTCATTGTGGGAAGTAGGGAACGGAAGCACATCCCAACCGCCTGCTGAGGATATTAACTGATCAACAAAAATTGGCTGCACATTAAGGATGTGATGCAGACCATTTAAGGTGGAAAGAACTATGTATAATGGTGGCAATGAATTCAATGACCTTATGTAACTTTTTCATTGGTTCATTTAAGGTAGGGAGAAGTATGTATAATGAAGGCAATGAGTTCAATGACCTCATGTAATTTTTTCATTGGTTTTCCGAATTTCAGGCAGAACGGAGTTTTTCGAATTTCAGGCAGAACGACCACCCCACCTCGCCTCAAGTGAGAGCACCCCGGTTGCCAAGGATCCAAAGCGATTTGAATGTTGGTTCCTCGTCCAGCTTTCCAGCAGATGCCTTTCTCGAGTACCGACCTTCCCTCTACCGTGCTTCTCCCGTAACAATTAACGTTTGGGACAGTGATCATTTAGAATTTTTTTTTTTGGTTCGGGCAGACTTCAGATTCAGGTGGGCTTTAAAAGTTTTCAATTTTTTAAAATATAATATAAAAATACAAAATTTCAGAATTTAAGGCCGAGTGGTTGCTCCACCCTGCCACAATGTGGATCTGCCTGGTTCCAGGGCTATGTTGTGAGTACCAAAAAGAAATATAAACATAAAGAAAACCGGACAGTAAAAACAATTACAACAATAACTAAGCTTTTTCTCATTCTAGACGGGGTTGACTACATGAATTCTTTGTTTCCACATATCTCTATCATGTGCCATGTTAGCAATTAACTCACAATAAACTAGTTCATTCTTTATTGTTTCTTTCCAACACTTTTGTGGTCGTCCTCTACCTCCTTTCATACTTTCAAAATCTAATTTTTCAGTGAAAACGATTGATCTCCAAAAATTAGGAAATGAAGAAACGGCATTATGAAAAAGTAATATATATATATATATATATATATATATATATATATATATATATATATATATATATATATATATATATATATATATATATATATAGTGAGTATTGTATGACAATGTTATACTAAAACCAAATACCTAATGTGCCAAAATGGTTGAGTCCACATTTAAAGCGGTGAAAGCGTCGGCAAAGTATATACACAACGTGGGTCTCGTTGAGGGACCCAAGTTCTCAATCATTGGCGCTGTGGTTGGTGATCTCTTCTCTTTACTTGGTCATGGTAAAAGTATCCCCTCGGACCCATGGGTGGACATTAAACTCATCTTTCAACCATGGTTAAATTCCCGTCACAGATGGGGTTTTAAAAGATCGGGGATGAGTACTCAGACCGATGCTCAACGGCAAGTGTACTGTGAGGCTCTTGCTGCAGTAGAAGTTCGACTCCTGATGGGTGCACGGCTTGGGTCAATAAAGAAAGGATGGGGGATGAGCCCCGGAGGACCCTAAATCCAGTTACTAGAACGGGACAGTTTTCGTATGAGTACAGGAAATTGATTTTGAACAAACGAGTTTTTTTTTTTCGTACACTGCAGGGACCATCGTCGAGAGCAGGCACGGGTATCGAACTCGTGACCTTAAACTTGAGAGTCAACCCCCTGGCCAAGTGAGTATCTCTCGCGGTGCTGAACAGGACGAGTTTTTGTCTCGTTATATACTTATAACTTTGATCCAGGCCACCTCAAGATCAGCTTTTGATCTTGGCCCAATGCTAGATATACGCTTTACAAAATGGATTGGATATAGTTTTGGCTTTTGCAATCTGAATCTGAAATCAAAACTTGAATGCAACTGATATAAGATCTAATAAGTTGGATTTGGAAACAACTAACTATTCAACCCGAATCTGCCATGCTGAGATCCTTACCAACAAGCGGAAGGCCTACAATGAGTGTTTCTCGGTTGGTACCTGCTCGGCCCAACCCGAATTTGGATTGTTGTTTGCTGGGGGCCTCAACTGGTTGGGTTGATCTGAGCTTGACCTACACCAAATCTATTAGAGTGATGTAGACATGGCCGGTTCCAACCGGAACCGAACAGGGCCAGGAATCAGCTGGACCAGAACCAGAATTGAGGTTCATCCGATTTGGTTCCAGTTTCACCTTTTACCAAACCAATTCCGGTATTTTTAAAAAATCTTATAAAATTCGTTTTTTTTATAAAATTCATACCAAATTTGGTAACAAACAATACAACCATTTTGCTATCTGTGTTAGAACTGCAAGACCAAACGAATGCGTGAAGTTGGATGTGTTTTGAGAAAAATTCATACCAAACTTGGTATCACTCGGATGCGGTCAATATTTTTTATATGGGTTTGAGATATGATTTAAGGTAGGCCCGACCTGGATCCAGGTTAGTACTAGCAATCTAAAGTGGGCCATGATTTGGATCTACCTGGACCCAAACCGGACCTACACATTGAAGACCGTATTGGTTCGTGATGTTTTTCCTTATATGCAAGGCAGGGTTGTTCTTATGTGGACCACGTAACTGTCTTCACTCGGTACTGGATATGTTGATCCAAATCCATAACAGATGGAGGAAAATGCATTACAGGAAGCACCATTGAAGGTCTTTCAAAAATGGAGTCCAGTCTCAGTTAACCCATTTATGTATAGATGGAAGTATGAATAGAGGTATAGATTCATTTATGGCTCTCAAGGACATACTCAAATCTGAGATTAGAACCAACCCAATTTGATTCGTTAAGATGAACATTTTGTTTGATGTAGGGATGTTAATGTGGCCGTGATCCCGTTCTCATTTCAGAACCTTGTCCTCATCCCTGCAATGGGACCAAAACTACCTCCATCCCCATCCCCGTGTCCTCACAGGTTCCTGCGGGGACCCATTGGATCTCACTTTACATATGAAATGAAACCTAATTTATGTAAAATACATCTAAATGAAATGAACCGTAGAGAATAGTGGTGAATTCACAAATTTAAAAAAGATGTAACACTTTCTTTTATTTATTTTCTCTTATAATTTGTTTTATTTTAGATAAACCTAATTTTTTAGAATCAATTAAAGGAAGGGTTGGAGTCGGGTTCGCAGGGCGGAGACATGTTATTCCCATCCCTCCCCAATCCTCGTCGAGGATTTCCTTTCTCTCTCCATCCCGTTTTCACTCTCCAAATCCACCCCATTCAAAGCTTGTCCCCACGGGGAGTGGGAGATCCCCTCCCCATGAACATCTCTAGTTTCATGATATCATTTTTGTTAGTTACAACGGGTAAGTCGAACTCGTTACAACCTTCACGCAAGTCGAGAGCCATTTTGATTCATATTTTCATTGCACACAAAGTCTTGAAGAGAGGGAGCCAACTATACAATTAAGTATTATGTATGTCATTGCACTGGCAATTCATTAAAAAAATACATTTATTTGCAGTTTCCTAAATTTGAGTCTGTGAATCAAGTTCTTTTAGCATGATATATATATATATATATGTGTGTGTGTGTGTGTGTGTGTGTATGCGCCCATGTGTAAGGTCCTTGAACTGGTCTAAATCCAAATACTTCAGGGGATCAGTACATGTTTCAGGTGTCAGATATTTTTGTTCTGACCTCATAACAAGTCCAAGCACTATGTGCCGGGACCGACTTAGCTGGCCTTTTGTTGGCAACCCCATTTATTTAAGAAAAGTCTCACCAGTTAGTACCAAGTTGGCTGCCTCAAAATATTAAATACCAAAAGGAAAAGATGAAAATCTCATGCTTGTTTTTCGGAGAATATCCTCGATTATCTTATACCACCGGCACTATATATATATATAGAGAGAGAGAGAGATGTTAAACAACCTTGTATAATAGACATTGCTTGATTTTCACTATCATCGTGGGTGTAAACATTGGCCGGTTCGAAACCGGCATGATGATTTCAACTGAAACCGATAGTTTTCATAATGTTTTAATATTTAAATAATTTTCAGTTCCAATAGTTTGGGACCAAAACCAGAACCAGCAATGTCTACTTGAGTGCAACCTGTTCTCGCTTTGTTCCTGCATCTCCAAGCATAGAAGTGCATGGTGCAGTTAACTCCACCTAGAGTTTCATCAATGGAGGTAGAACCAACCCACTGCCAATAACGTGACATCACTTCACATGTAAAGTGTAAAGTCCTTCCTTTACAAACACGCTCACAATTTCAGGTGGCTTTCCAAGGACCGCCTTCCTAAATCTAGAACTTTGAAGTTCGTAATCTTGGTCGTGATTGTGACATGATGCTGAAATAGCAAGAACAACAAGCAATGTAGCTAAACCTTTCTAACGGGTCCTCTCGCAAGGAGAAGGTTGTGAGTTCAATACCCATGGTGTGCATCTGACTTCGGCCTTCCCATTGTAAAAAAAATGATGGAGGTAGAACCAACCCACTGCCAATAACGTGGCTTCACTTCACATGTAAAGTGTAAAGTCCTTCCTTTACAAACACGCTCACAATTTCAGTTGGCTTTCCAAGGACCGCCTTCCTAAATCTGGAACTTTGAAGTTCGTGATCTTGGTCGTGATTGTGACGATGCTGAAATAGCAAGAACAACAAGCAATATAGCCAAACCTTCCTAACGGGTCCTCTCACAAGGAAAAGGTTGTGAGTTCAATACCCATGGTGTGCATCTGGCTTTGGGTTTCCCATTGTAAAAAAAATGACGCCCTTTTTTGATACTTAGCTCCTCTCACAATTTCAGTTGGCTTTCCAAGGACCGCCTTCCTAAATCTGGAACTTTGAAGTTCGTGATCTTGGTCGTGATTGTGACGATGCTGAAATAGCAAGAACAACAAGCAATATAGCCAAACCTTCCTAACGGGTCCTCTCACAAGGAAAAGGTTGTGAGTTCAATACCCATGGTGTGCATCTGGCTTTGGGTTTCCCATTGTAAAAAAAATGACGCCCTTTTTTGATACTTAGCTCCTCTCACAATTTCAGTTGGCTTTCCAAGGACCGCCTTCCTAAATCTGGAACTTTGAAGTTCGTGATCTTGGTCGTGATTGTGACGATGCTGAAATAGCAAGAACAACAAGCAATATAGCTAAACCTTCCTAACGGGTCCTCTCTCAAGGAAAAGGTTGTGAGTTCAATACCCATGGTGTGCATCTGGCTTTGGCTTTCCCATTATAAAAAAAATGACGCCCTTTTTTGATACTTAGCTCCTCTCACAATTTCAGTTGGCATTCCAAGGACCGCCTTCCTAAATCTGGAACTTTGAAGTTCGTGATCTTGGTCGTGATTGTGACGATGCTGAAATAGCAAGAACAACAAGCAATATAGCTAAACCTTCCTAACGGGTCCTCTCACAAGGAAAAGGTTGTGAGTTCAGTACCCATGGTGTGCATCTGGCTTTGGCTTTCCCATTGTAAAAAAAATGACGCCCTTTTTTGATACTTAAGCTCCTATATGCCTATTATTATGAATATTTTCTTCTCTAAGAAGCAAGCTGAGTTAGACGGAGCGATTCCAACTAAATGCACATCTGCGGTGCATCGAAGTCTTGACCTCGAGGATCCATTAAGTTGACACCTACCGAACGTGCATGAAAGAGATATTGTTCAGAGAATACAAACATATCTATAGAATGAGAAGTCTGCTTCCCTGAGAGCTTATGGGGATCACATATCATGGGAAAAATTTTCCCTTTCCAACCTTTTTCTGAGGAAAACAAACAGCAAAGACGTACAAATAAAGCTTCGGGAAAGGAGTCCGCCACGTCCTTGTCACGTGTGAATGTCAGGCTTTTGAAGCAATAAGAGGATTGTTGGGGGTTTAAGTGTCTTTTCCCTTTCTGAAAAAATAAAATAACTTGAAGAATAAAAATTTGAGAAAAAGAGGAATTGGTTTTCCTCATCCCCGCACGAAATTACGATCCTAGCAAACCGTACTTTATTCCACCGTATAAATCGAATCCAGTGGACGGTTTGCGTTCCGCTACGTGCGCGTCGGTCTCTCTCTCTCTCTTGTTTGTTTCCTACTTCACTCGCTTCTCCTTCGCCCCTTACCGGTCGCTATTAGGTGAGCCCGTTTTCGCGCGAACCGAGGTGATGACCGGACCGCTATTTTCCCACCGGAACCGCCAGTACGGCGTGGACGCTTTGGAAGCCTCCGGCAAGTAGCCGCTTTGGAATTGGAGGTGAGAGAAATCTGTGATCCTTTTCGTCCTTCCCTTCTTCTTGTTCTGGTCGTCGTTATTCTCTCTGTCTTGTGCTTTGCTGCTTCTCCACAAGCATTGTACTGGTGAGACGTTTCCCTCTCCTAAAGCTTCTCTCTCTCTCTCTCTCTCTCTCTCTCTCTCTCTCTCTCTCTCTCTCTCTCTCTATATATATATATATATATATATATATATATATATATATATATATATATATATATATATATATATATTCTGGAGTGCAGATCCAAGAATCTGAAGAAATGACAGGCTTTTTGCTGAGATCCGAGAAAAGGAAGCAGACTTTATCTCCTTTTCCCAGTTATTGTCTCGTCGGTCTTGTGTATTCTGTATATAGTTTACTATTCATTCTTTTTTGGTTCGGTTGATCTTATTTTGATGGATTGCGGTGATTGTCTATGTTCAGCATTAGTTATCGAGGATTTTGCCTTAGAAGGAAGCGAAATCTTCCATTTGATTTTCGTTTCAGGAGAGGTAGTGTTTTTTCTATTTTCTGGCTCTCTTTATGTCATGCTGTTTCTGTTCTTTACAGAAGTTAGTTAATAACAATGCGAGACCTTTCAATGAAAATTTCGCCTCCTTTTCTTGATAATCGCAGAGAGGTTCGACGAAATTTGACAGCATGACGTTATATTTACCATGGTCTTCCTCATCTTCCTCTGGTCTGTCTTATACTATGTTCCTAAACGACCTATGTGCCATAGAGTTCCTCTTTGTTTGAGATCCGTCTTTCCTTTTTCTCTGCATTCGAGAAATCACCTCATTATTTTCTTTCGTGTATCGTAATCTGGGAGATCCTTCGTTTTCGGTAGAATTCGCACATCCTCTTTGATCTTTACTATCTTAGTGCTTCTTCTTCTTCTTCTTCTTCTTCTTCTTCTTCTTCTTCTTCTTCTTCTAAACTTGAATTCAGAGTTAAGGTTTCTATGCCTTTTCGCTCTCCTCCCATCCGCCACCTAAACAAGACGAGGAGAGATAGGGAGATGTGATTCTTTTGAAAAAAAAAAACACATTGGCGCGCGATCTCTGCATTTGTTGTGCAACGTTATCCCTTTAATCTCGTCTGCTTCGGATATGCTTGGTTGGATTCTTTTGTTTTCTGAATCAGTTACCAGTCCTGTTCTTTTTTCACCTCCCTGGTTGTATAGCTTTCTTTTTTCCAGCTTATTTACTAATTACCATCTATTAACATGGCTTGTTTTGGCTGATTCTCTGTGTGTGTGTGCGTGCGTGATAATGAGACCAGTTGGTATTTTTTTAAAGTACATGGCACTTTGCCAAAAGACGCTACCTAATCTTACCCGCTCCTGCATTATAAAATCATGCATCAGCCGTTCATTATTGCTAAGTGTTCTCTACCTTTGGTGGTCAGCAGAATTCTAGATTTTTGGCATTTCTTTCTTACTTTGGCTTGAATGCTAAAACCCGTGACTGCCAAAATAAAAAATAAAAAGAACACTCAGACATTCCATGGGCCTTCTTCTTATGGTAAGGTTATCGGGATAATTTACTTCCTGTTTGCTGGTTTATTGATTTTCGTTTTGTTCTTCATGAACGTCTGCATATAGTCCTAGCGCTACTATTCGTATTTATTCTATTGCTTATGCAGGTACTTTACATCAGCTGTTTCCTTGCACTCTTTTAGTTGGTTTTATGAGGATTTTACTCTTTCCTTAGAAATATCCTGGTTATTTTTATCTGCTCTTTTTTGAAAAGTGTTTCTCCTTTTTCTTGTCTTGCACATTTCCACTGTACAACAAACACATTTGTTTTGTCTTGTTCTTTCCAATTTAGTCTTTACTCGCCGTGGAAGATCCTGAGTTTTGTGATCCCTTTCAGTTCTAATAATACCGAATGCTGTATAGAACATACGGAATTCCTTTTCTTATCTTGGGGATCTATCATTCCATCTGTCATGTCATTTGCTGCAAATATTCTCCCTCTTGTTATGTCATCTTCCAACACTCCTTATCTTGAATTGGTATCCTTTGCTTTATTTTGGTTGGACTGCAGTTATATTTCAGGCTTTAACGCTCTCCTTGACATTTTGGCTGATCTTTCTTCTCTTTTCATGTTTGTCTACTAATTTCAAGAATGCTGCAGATGGAGATGTCTTTCACATTTGGGTAGTTTGGTTTTGTGCTGAAGACTTGGAAGTCTTCATAGGGTGAGTGGTGCTCCTCTCTCTGTGTGTGTCTCTATCTCTCTCTCTCTCTATTTGTGTGTATATATATATATATATATATATATATATATATATATATATATATATATATATATATATATATATATATGTACATGTAAGCAAATCCTTCAATTTTCTTTATATTTTCTCGGTAATCAGGTGCAAAAGATGGCTGAATGTCACCGGAAGAAATCTAACAGTTACCAAAAGTCATATCCAGGATGTATGGGGAGGATGGTCAGCTTGTTTGACTTGGATTTGGGTGTTTCAACAAACAAACTACTTACTGAAAGACCTCATCAAGATGGTGAGTTACTGGTTCCTATTTTGTTATTTTCTCCTTGTAACGTTTTTGGGGAAATAGGCTGTATTTGGTTGATCTCGAGATCTTGAAGCTGCAAAGGGACATCTGATGTTTGCTTCCAAATTGATCCTTCTTTATGCTAGGGGAGAATCTATCTATCTATCTATATCATAAAAATCAGCATTTCCTTGGCAATTAAGTTCAGATTTTTATGGATATATATATATATATATATATATATATATATATATATATATATATATATATATATATACATATATATATATACATAAAAATCTTTACTTAATCGCCCTAATTAGGAAATTCTGATTTTTATGAGGACTCTAAATAGAAGCAAGTATTTATCTGTTTTCTGTTATGAGTTTGGTGATGGTGACATGCATGTACGTTTGCATATGTGCCAAGCAATGAAATTCCAATGTCTTTGCTTTCTTGCGTGTGATGTTCTTCACTTCCAGCTGGTGCAAACCATAGATAATATGATTGTATGTATACTCCTGTTAGAAGTCAATTTGTGTATATACCCTTGGGGCTCATATTGTATGGATACCCCTGTTATAACGAGTGCCTTGCACGTATGATATGTATAGTCTTACATTAAGTTTCCGTCCTTTTACTTGGGTAATCACGATGGTTTGTGTTTGTGATTAACTATGTGGTTAAGCAAATGAAGGGTAGATTAAGCCCTGGTTAATCAAATTACTGGACACAATGTTGATGGAAGGTATAGTGCAAGATTCTTGTAAGTGGGTGTACAAAAAATGTGAGTTTTAAGAGGGGTATGTATACTATGCAAATAACTCAATAATCATTTAAATATTAAAACCTACATTACTGAATAGGGCATCAAAGTCTGCCAATTAGGTGATTGATTCTCCAGCTACCTTTCTATTTTTCATATGGTTGGACTTATCAACTCGTCTTACTGGATGGTTAATGTCAGGATCGGGTCTTTCAAGAAACCATCCTGAGCTGTCAAGGAAGCAATGGCATCCTTCTGAAGAGCATATAGAAGAGAAACCTGTAAGTATCTGGATTCTGGCCTTTGTATATCTTATTAATGGTTGAATACTTTGAATCCTCAATGGTTTTCTAGAAATTTCATGATCAGGATAAGCACTCAAATATTTCAACTTGCAAGGGGTGTCGTAAAATTTCATTCTCAGTTTAAGTTATAGTCCTTATTTATAGGTGTTATGTCTGAATTAAATGCCACAGTCCTTATTTATAGGATGGTATACTTGCTTCTGCCCAACCTTGTGTCCGATTTAATTTGTACATTGTATGGTTTGCAGGTATCACATGAATCAAGGAGTTCCTCAAACCATGTTGCAAATGGAACGCCTATGAAAATGCTTTTAGCTCAAGAAATGTCAAAAGAAGGCGATTCTACGCGAAAGCCGCCCAATGTTGTTGCGCGGCTAATGGGTCTTGATGCTATTCCTGCTCATGAACCGTTTTCTCCTGGTCAAAAGAACAAATGTGAGAGCTATTCGAAGAGAGCTGCAGTGAAAAGTCACGAAGAACATTATTACTTGCCCATCCAATTAGGTATCAGGCAGCAGCACCAGAGAAATGGATCAAAGGAAAAACATGTGGCTCCCACAACTCACTCACATTCTACTTTCTATGAAGAAGAATGTAAAGATGTTTATGAAGTTCGGCAGTCATCCACGAAGAAGCGAATAAATAACCAGTCATTACAGAATGCAACACATAATGACCATCCTGATGAGAACAAAATGGATCTTGTTCGTCAAAAATTTATGGAAGCAAAACGACTCGCTACTGATGAAAGGCTTCGTGAATCTAAGGAATTTCAAGATGCACTGAAGGTCTTAAGTTCCAATAAAGAATTGTTCTTGAAATTTCTTCAAGAACCTAGTTCCTTATTTTCCAGGCATCTCAACAGCATGCAATCTCTGCAGTCTATTCCATCACCACCTCAATCAAAGCGGATCACAGTGCTAAAACCTTCAAAGGCAGCCCCTGAGAATAGCTCATGTAAACAACAAAGAAATGATGAAAGATTTATTGCCTCAGAACTGAGGAATGACAGGCTTAGTAGAAATAAGGATATGGTGAATGAATCCACTAAGAAACAACGGCTACTCGATGCCAAGGGACTGATTGAGAATGAGCCGCCTTGGAGCTCTACTTTTGATCATCTAAGTAGTTCTCCTGTTAGACCGCCAGGCAGATCCCATCACCTTTCTCATCCCACAAGAATAGTGGTCCTGAAACCTAGTCCGTGGAAGGCCCAAGATATAAGAACTCCAGTTGCATCTCCACCTTTATCGCCAATGCCACACAGTAGAATCTCATACGCAAGCAGCCCAGAGAAGTTTTCAGATGCTATCTCTGACTATAATAAAGATTTGTATTTGAGGGAGACTACAAGACAGATGCATGAAAGCATAAGCAGCCACTCATTGCACGCATCAAGTGCCAGAGAGGAGCCGTTGCTGTCATCTGTTTTATCAAATGGTTATGTTGGGGATGAGAGTTCACATAGTAGATCAGAAAGTGAAACCATAGAAGGTGACTCAGAGATTATGACTCCGACATCAAGGTATTCATGGGATTTCATTAATAGGTGTAGTTCTCCTCATTCATCATCTTCTATTAGTAGGGCATCCTACTCGCCAGAATCGTCAGTAAGCAAGGAAGCCAAGAAGCGGCTTTCAGAGCGCTGGGCATTGATGGCACATGGTAATCAAGAAAGACAACTAGGAAGAAGCTCAAGCACATTAGGTGAAATGCTTTCTATTCCTGAAGTGAAAAGGCCAACGAGTTCAGTGGGGGAGATCAGTGAGGAAGTTGCCAGCATGTCGAGCAGCAGGTCACATGCTGAAAACGAAGGACACAACTCAACTATTATCGGTGCTCGGAAAAGTACTGATGGTATCGAGGAGAGTTCTCCTGAGAGAAGCCTGTTGAGATCAAGGTCAGTTCCTTCTTCTTCAAGAACATTTGACACTGTGCATCTGGAAGATGAGGCTAAGCCTGGAAAACTAAGGTCCACGTTAAAAATAGAGAAACCAAAGAATGGAATGTCATTGAAAGGGAAAGTTTCAAGTTTGTTCTTCTCCTTGACTAAGAAATCAAGCAAAGAGAAGTGTGATCCAGCTCCTTCCATTCGGAAATGCGACAAAGGAAAATATATTGATGTGGTCATGTCTGCTGAACAAGGAACAGGTTCATCTTTTGTGCCAAATTCACATGAATCGGACACAACTAATGGTTCATCTTCTCCATTGAGTGGATTAAAGGGAGGCTGTACTCTCGAGGTAAGGCTTTGAAAAAATTTCTTTGTAATGAGCAAAGCATACACTAAAACCTCTCTCTCTCTCACGCACACACACACACAACACACAACACATGCAGCCATTTATGTGGAAAGCCTTTTGGTCATGTTTGCTGATACAGTGTCTTCTTGCCTTCTGTGTTGTGTGTTATT
The DNA here is from genome assembly GCA_036023115.1 of Brasenia schreberi. NCBI lineage: Eukaryota > Viridiplantae > Streptophyta > Magnoliopsida > Nymphaeales > Cabombaceae > Brasenia > Brasenia schreberi. Next base: position 1,506,734 of record JAYKKT010000086.1, on the reverse strand, counting down.
GGCATAAAGTTGTTGATTAAAATAAAGTGAAGCATCAAAATCTGTTGTGGATATTGTATGAGCTCGTATGTTTGGTGTGTGCATCAGCATGTATCAAGTTTTAACTTGTAGCATATGCAGGTAATCCTGAGTCAAAGAGAACCCAGATCAGAAGAGAACTTGTGTGAGAACCAAGAGCAACCAAGTCCTGTCTCGGTGTTGGAACCACCATTTGAAGATGAATCTCCCAGCCCGCTTGGCATGGAAAGTACCATATCAAGTTCTGAAGGTATGTTTACCACAGGCACACACAACTCTCCTTTCTCATGATGTATATTAGCCCCTCTTCTATATTACCTTCCTATGAGTGAGCCATGGACCTCTTTTCCTCAAAACAGGCATAAATCGGGTGTCATTGCTTGATTCAGTAACCACTACATTGTCCTGGGACGATCCTAACTTGGAAGACAATAGAGGGAAGGAAAGAGCCGAGGCTCCTGGAGTGGCAGTGGACGAACTGGATCAATTCCTCTTCATGCAAAAAGTGATTTCTGCTGCTGGCTTAGATAGAGAATATCCCAAAGTGGCAGCCATTTGTGATCATTGGTATTCATCAAACTGCCCATTAGACCCTTCCTTGCTCGAAAGGCTGAATGAAGAGGACAAGGATTTTGACAGTAATAGCACCAAGGATTCACTGAGTGAGGCAATCAAGCTGCGGCGAGCAGCGTTGGAAAGAAGGCTTGTCTTCGACTGCATAAATGCAGTCCTCTTAGATATGGGACGGCATTTTTTGGATGTGAATCCATGGTTAAGGACAAGAAGCAGCACGAGGAAGGGTATGGTTCATGGAGGAAGTGAGTTAGTACAAGAGGTGTGGAGACGTCTGAAGACGGTTTTCGCGGTTGAGGGGGTGGTAGTTGCAGGAAGTCCATTAGGAGGCAGGGATTCTGTGCACAAGCTCTTGAGCATAGAGGTAGACAGCACGGGCTGGCACTGGATGGATCTTCAGTTGGTAGGGTTCGATGTTATCGGGAGTGAAATCGAAAATAGTGTCCTTAATGATTTGTTAGAGGATGCTATTTCTGATATTATCCAGTGATTGCTCCCATTGATCTTTTCTTGTTCTGTCAACCATCCCTTCCCTTTGGAAGTAGAAAAACAAGCAAGGTAATGTTGGACATTTCTCCTTTGTTGTTTAGATAGGGGCCTTAGCAGGTGATACTGTGGCTATTTCCCTCTTGAAGATGAAGCCCATCCCGTGATCCGCCTTGTCCCTTGTTATTTTGGATCGTATGTACCCATTCAAAGTTTGCCTCCATTTGGTACTGTTGTTGGGTTTTTGTAGTGTACGTATGTATCTTATATAACTATGTTTGTATAACATTTTCATGATTCATAAGTTTTGAATCTTGTCTGAAGTGTTCTTAGAAAAAGCAAATCCCACAGTCTAGTTTTGTTGGTCACTTTTGCTTTTTGATCTTTCTTCTCCTTAATCATGGTTGAGACTTGCAAGAATAGGCAAGCATGATATCCTCACCTCACCCTTGCCCCTTCTCTCTCTCTCTCTCTCTCTCTCTCTCTCTCTATATATATATATATATATATATATATATATATATAGAGAGAGAGAGAGAGAGAGAGAGAGAGAGGTTTGTGCTCAAACTTTGCTTAAATCTACACAAACATCTAGCATGATGAACGTCAAAAATTTGAATTTAAAGTAGAATATATCATTGTGCATCAAATACAAAGTAGAATATACCATTGTGCATCAAATGCAAAGTATAATAATAGTGTTTTTAAATCCAAATCTTTAACATTGATTCATCGATTGAATTGTGGAAATGTTTGACTAGATTTAAACATGGATAGATCGAGTACAAGCCACTCTCTCTTTCTCTCTATATATATGGGTAAATACTCAAACCTTATTGATGCTCAAATCTACTAAGAACTTTCAAGCAAGTTCTATCTTGCATCTCAACTAATGCATCTTTGAGATGAACAGTTGAGGTGTATTTGAGCATAGTTGTATTTTGAGTATTTACCATTATCTCTTTCTCTCTCTCTCTCTCTCTCTATATATATATATATATATATGTGTGTGTGTGTGTGTGTGTGTGTGCGTATAAGGGTGATTGGAGATGGCACGAGTTGTGTGAATGGAGATGCGGTTTGAAAGTTTGCCGAGTCTCTCTACGTTTCAGAACAATAGACTCGCTGACCTCTTGGAATAGAATCAGGCCCGTGAAGCCTGTGGTGGCAGGTACAGTATATTCAAAATGCTGAGACCGTTTGGAGAAGGCCGTTGGGTAGGTAGGATAAGATGCTTGATTGAAACGATACTGGACTCAGTTATTGGCCGGCCACTGCATTTAATGCATATGAAAATGACTCGTTTCACAGGAGAGGCTGAGGTTTGGCAGGTACAGTATATTCAAAATGACTCGTTTCACATGAAAACTCTAAAAGTAAAGAGTTTCAAGGCAGTCAAGGCTCAGCCCACTGACGCGCCGGTTTGGCCGCCCGTTCTTCTGCGGTGCATGTCTCGAGTCGACCTTACGCGAGCCCACTTGGGTTCAAACCGTACTGCATAAAAAGGCGGGCCACTCTTTTTTCGTAGCTTGAGATGCTTTTGCCCGCTAGATTGTTTCTTGAGCCAATGTACCATCATGCATTCACTTATTTTTGACAATCAAATTTGGGGATGGCAATTGGGCGGGTTGGAACGGGTAAATATGTACCTGGCTTCAACCCGAGCTCCAATGGGCGGGTACAGTTGCAGTTTCTCTTTTGTCTATGAGTACAAGGCGAGTATAACGTATGAACAATACTATCTATATAAAAAAAGAGAGGGTTTTAGTTGCATAATGACATTTGATGTATAATCATGAACAAACATTTTCATCATTGGATATTCGAGATTGACGTTAAAAATTTGAATTAAACTCAAATATCGAATAATAGAAATGTTTGTACACTAAAAGATATTATACAACTAAGATATCTTATATATATTTATATATGAAAAAATTGGATCATATCCACTTCTAATGATCAAACATGGTCAAACAGAAAAATTGGCACCTTTTCTGTTGTACTCCAATTGGATTATATAATAGAAAGGTTCTTATATATTTATATATATTATACTAATATCTTATATATATATATATATATATATATATATATATATATATGGTCAAGCACTTTATCTCCATATATGAATCCAAATCTAATCCAATAGAGTATTCTCTATCTCATTCGGATTTTGTTGGGTTAAGGTTGTATGGGTCAAACTTAGCCTATATAAGTGATCACCCTTGCATGACCCATTCTAAGCCCAGATAAAAGAGAAGTGTTACATTAGGCTTTCGACAGCCAACATAAAACTTTGTTGGACTAATTTATCGAGATAAGCCACTCGTTGTGGACCTTGAGGTCATCTCACTCGGCCTCAGCTTGTGAAAGTGCGTGTTTCACGGGTCCAAGAGATTTTACTTTTATACTGAAGTTTGCACGGAACGGTTCATTTTTAACTCGAAGAAGCTACATTACTATTTTGTGCGTTCATGTATTTAAGTATAGATCTACGTATGTAAGCATGTTACGGTATGCGAGATGCATACGCTAGGTATCGAATTAATGACCTTTGACTTAAGCTTCTTTTGAGTTGACAACCTAGCCAGGAAAGGTGCGGCTTTGTGAAAACTATATATTCTTGGAAGGAGATAGTTCATTTTTTTTAACAAACTCTTTCTGTTTCTCACTGAAATTGTTTTAGATTCAGTATTGAAAATTATCCAAATCCGAGCTGCATTTTGCAGAACCCGATTGGATCAGACTGTTCCAGATCCAGTGGTCGTCTGTTTTTTGTGTATCGTTGGTACCAACAAAGCTCTATGAACATCTTTTGACAGATGATGCTCATAGCAAACTCAACATGTTAGCCCCTGAGATTTTCTTGTAACATAAGAACACTACAAAGAGTGAATACTGCTGCACACATGAAACTAGCATGGTCAAAGACAATGTCTCGATACAACAACTAAACCTTTTTCCCATACTAGATGGGGTCGGCTACATTTTGTTTCTACATAGCCCTATCATGTGCCATGGTAGCAGTTAACTCAATATAAACGAGACCATTCTTTATAGTTTCCTTCCAACACTTTTATAGTCTTCTTCCTCTTTTAATATTTTTACAATCTAATTTTTCATATCTTCTTACGAGAGCGTCCTCTGGTCTGTCTTTCTACATGTCCAAACCATCTTAAATGATTTCCTCATTTTGTTCTCTATTGGTGCTACTTCCAATCGGTTTCTAATAACTTCACTATGTATTAAGGTCTTTCCTTTACCACTCATCCATCTCAACATATTCATTTTTGCTACTTTTGTACATGATGATTAATTATCCAACACTAGCAACTATAAAATATAGTAGGTCTAATTATTGCTCTATAATATTCATCATTTAACTTTAATGGTATCTTCTTATCAAACAAAATACCTAATGCCCCTCTCCATTTTAACCAACATTAATTGTATGAGTAATATCTCCATCAATTTTTCACTTTGAAAAATTGATCATAGGTATTTAAAAGTTTCCTTCTGAGGGATGCATTGTATGTCAATCTTAATTTCTATGTCCTCTGAAATACCCAAATGATCAATCTCACGTTCCATATATTCTCTTTGTTCTACTAAGTCGGAAGCCTTTACTTTCTAACATTTCTCTCCATAATTCCAATTTCCTATATTAACTTTTTCCTTAGACTCATCCATTAACACGATATCATCTACAAATAACATACACCACGGTACTTCAACTTGAATATGTTTTGTTAACTCATCAATGATCAATATAAATAGTATGGACTTAAAGTTAATCCCTGATGTAACTCAATATTAACTTCAAAGGAGTCTATCATTCCTTCATGAAGACACACAAGTTTTTGCACCATTATACATGTCTCTTATAAAATTTATGTATGTCAATGAGATATCGTTATTTTCCAAGATTCTCCAAAAAACATCTCTTGACACCCTATCATAAGCCTTTTCTAGACTAATAAATATCATATGAAGGTTTTTTTGCTCTAAAATGTTTTATAAGACATCTCAATAGGTAAATCGCTTCAATAGTAGATTTGTCAGGCATGAAGCCGAATTGGTTCCCTATTGTACTTATACTTGTCTTAACCTACGTTTAATAATTTTTCCCCATAATTTCATAGTATGACTCATTAACTTGATACCTCGATAATTCAAACAATTATGAATCTTCCTTGTTCTTATATATATGGATATAAGTATACTCGCTCTCCATTTCTCGAGCATCTTTTAGGTTTTTCATATTTAATTAAATAGTCTTGTGAGCCAAGTGAGCCCCACATCTCCTACGATTTTCCATACTTCTATAAAAATATTGTCTAGTACTACATATTTACCAACCTTCATAAATTTAAGAGCCTCTTTGACTTCATTCTTTTGAATACGCCAATAGAAATTGTGGTTTATATACTTTTCTAATTTGGCTAACTCTTCTAAGCTAATACTAACATCTATATTTTCATTAAAAAACTTATTGAAATATTTTTTTTATCTATTTTGATATCATCATTTACCACTACAATCTTCTCCATCTTGGATGCATCTAACAAAAGTAAGATCCGATAAAGTTTTACGATGGCTGTCAGAAGCCTAACGCAACCCTCCTCCTTTATCCGGGCTTGGGACCGGCCATGAAGGGCCCTTACATGGGTGGAGTTAAAGACAATGTCTGGATGATTCACCATGTCTGGATGACTCACCATAATTTGTTTGATCAAATTTGTTAATCAACAAATCGAAGGCAAAGATTGAAATAAATGGCAAGTATCTCCATTTAGCTGCCTGGACTTGTAAAGTCGTTATCCAATTGCCAAGCTTCTGTATGATTGACAAGAACCTCGTGTAAAATGAGAACATCTCACCTCAATCTTTTAAAAGTGGGGCAAACACATTTGCATCATCTAGGCTTCAGTTTTCAATCACAAACTACACAGTACAACACTAATCTACTTTGATAGTTTTAATTACCAAGGTTTATCACTGGACTAATAATATAACATTCTATGCTATCAAAAGCAAGGAAAACCAGTGCAGGGCAAAATGGGAGGAAAGTAAATGTCTCACCAGAACTATCACTTAAAATGGAACAAATAGATATTCTTTAGGAGCTGCGCTTCAAAAGCGCTACCTATGATATGGCTGCAATTCGGACATAATCCACTGGATTTTGCAAATGAACTATTTATGCACATATTGAGGATTGTTTCTTAACATGTATTGGTAGGTAATGAGCCCCAGTTTAACTCTTAAGCAACCCAAGCTCTTTCTAGTTTAAAATGGTTGAATTATTAGGAAGGAAAATAAGATCACTGTTTTTGGGGGTAGTGCTAGAAAATTTCATGTTGGATGTGATATAAGACAGTTTAATTGAAAAAGCAAAATAATTTGCATGATTTGATGAGATCCATGTATTATTCGACTCACGGTGTGACATTAGCATGGGTTATTTGATTTTTCCGTCACTTTTATGTCTTCAAACTTTTCAACACCATGATAAAAATGCTACAAAAATATGGCGGAAATAACACCACAATAAATGTAGATGTACGACCTCTTACAGAACCATCTGTCGCAGGAAAGAATGATTCTTGATTTTTATCCATGTGCATGTCTGAAAATTCAGGCCTTGAAGTTGCACTAAGATCTGTGTCACAAGTCATTAGGAAAGAGCTTGCAACAGCATCCTCAACTCTAATAGTCTCTTCAGATTTTCTTTTCAAGAGTTCGATCGAGGCATCAGATGACAAAGCATTAGATGAAATTGGATGGTTGGTAGTTGCAGATACATTGCAGGTTTGATCAGATGTGATGCTAGAATATGAATTAGTAACAGTTTCTTCAGCTCCAATTCTTTCACCCCAATCTGAGGTATAAATTTCCTCAGCTCTGCTGACTATGTGATCAGGAACACCTTCACTTCTGGCAGTCTCAAAAGCAAAAGCTCTCTCTACAGATCCAGTTAGCTTCCATGTTGGTTTCAACTGGCCATCGACAATCTCTGTTCCCATGGCCTTGCATACAGTATATGTAGTCCTCACAGGCAAATCAAACAGTCCATGTAAATGAGTAGAAATGATTCCAAGGCAACTAATCTTGTCAAGAGTTTCTACAATGTCCCTTTGGCCATTTCAATCCCCCTACATATTTCATCCATGAGCACAAGGTTTTTGAAGTTGCCGCGCACACTATCTACTTCAACTCTGACATCTCCATCTGAATAAATTGCAGTGTTCAGCAAAGATAAATATCGTACATTCTCAGAAGCCAAGGAAACAGAGACAGGTCCAATCTCATTAAAAATACTGCCGCCATGCTTCCTAGGCATGACGCAAATGTCCATTTAGAAATGTAGCTATATTATCAGTTAGATATTCTGATGATATTTGCAATAGGTATGAGGAAAGACAGAGAGATGTCAGTGGGCTGGATTACATCACTTGTCAGCCCAACTTAATTGACTCCTGCATAATAAGATCTTGATTTGAAGCTGGACATGATCTCTACCATATTAAATCCGAGTCCTAACAAAAGCAATAAATGTGGATTTGATCCAATCCCAATTCGCCTCACAGAATCTAGATCTGCATCCCACCCTGGAAAGTGTCATGTCTTCCAAGTTGGTCTTCATGGTAACACCCTTTTGCTATAAGGAACAGCCATTTCTGGGTGTAAGTCCAAAAGGAAAGTGTCACTACCTGGGATGCAAGGATATGATAAACCGCTAGCGAAATTAAATGCTGTCAGATTCTATTTTTGGATCACATATCTAACCACATTTAGCATCCACATCCAACACTTACCAAATCCGACTAAATGGATTGGAATTTAGATCTAAATCTGTCCCACTGGCATCCCTAACACCACGCTTAGGATGATTATGCTTCATAAATTAAACATACAATTTGAGATATTCAAACAAGGAGGCAAATGCCAGTCTACCAAAACATATCATGCAATGAGGCTAGTTGCCCACATACATAGGAACACGTCATATTAATGAACATAGTTTACTTAACATGCCAAAACAGTAAGGAGACCATCAACCCATGACCTATCATATCTTACAAGCAGATTCCTTTCAGAAGCAGAAAACCCCTAATGAAGATTATAAACAAACAGGGAAATGATCAGATATTCATATACTATCTCAAACTTCAAACACAACATAAGTTATGCGACCTACCTGAAAAGAGTTTTTCCCGTCAGCAGGGCTATCATAAGATTTCATGTGAAGCATTATCGAATCAAAATGGGGAACAATAGCAGATTCTGCTGGCACCATAAAACCACAAATAGCAAGTAAATCTGCTGCACAAATTGATCTAAGCATATTTGATTTACCGCCACCATTTGGCCCCGTCAAAAGAAAAAGTGATTGCATTTCTATGGAATTTTTTATGGCATTTCCTTCTGCAAAGTTTAACCAGAATGGTGACAATCCAATTATTTCCAATTTTGTATCATTATTTTTCGATTCTTTCTCCTGTTTCAAATAGGCATATAAAAAGGAGTAAGAATTCATCATGATCATTATTTGCAGTTGGGAAATAAAACAAGATTATTTATCTGTGGCAAGAACAACTAAATACTATCCTATTAGGATTTCAATACACTAGCCCTTCATACCGTGGGACTGCTGAACTTCACAAGAGTTGGGAAGGTCCATTTTCTCCTCCTACCTTCACTGTGAAATAACAAATTATCACGTCAATATGCATTTAGAATGACAATCCTCCATATGTAGACTATTTGTGAAATGCGATATAAATCTCTACATTGTGTTGCACTGAGAACAAAAGTTTTGCATGACCAAGCAGAGAACAGCTTTATATTTTGGATCATGGCAGTAAATAGAGGAGAATAATGAAGGACATTCAGATTGCCAAGCAATTTCTGCATCAAAATAACAACTAAGCCTTTTCCCATACTAGATGGGGTCGGCTACATGAATTCTTCTTTTCCGTAGAGCTCGATCATGTGCCATGCTAACCATGAACTCAACATAAGCTAAATCATGCTTTATTGTTTTCTTTCAACACTTTTATGGTCTTTCTCATCCTCTTTTAATATTTTTACAGTCTAGCTTCTCATACCTTCTTCCTGGAAATTCTCTTGATCATCTTTCTAACTATGTCACACGGGTGCGGGTGCGGGTGCGGGTGCAGGATACGGCAAATTTCAAAAATTTTGGGTGCGGCGACACGGCTAAGGTATATAATATTATATATATTATATATTCAAGCTAAAACAAGTGAGACATCAATTAACATAAGTATAAGACGACAATAGTAAGTACACAACTTTATATTAAAGCAAAACAATTAAACAACTACCAATTTCATCATAATACACAAATCAATCAAAAGAAGCATATTGACTGCTATTATGATGCCATTTCCTCTACTGTTTGCTGAACTAGGAAGCATATTGACTGCTATTATGATGCTTTCAACGTGACCATATTGACTTTACACTTTCCGGCTTTAGAGAGTTTCTTTCTGATGCTGGAAGAGCAGACTTAGGTCAAAAAGCAAACTGTTTTTGGCTGCACAGCATACCTTCAAGCCTTATCTAAAGATGTTCAACAACAGAACAGAATTTACTAGATTCCTTCAAAAATCAGTGTATATCTGGACATGTTCACTCAAAAATGTGCAGAATCTGAAGTTGGAAGACCAAAAGATACAACTCTGCCTTATCGGCTAAGAAGGTCATACAACCTGAACTAGGAAATGAGCTTCCCCGCAAACTAAACCGTACCTTTTTAGGGGTCGATAGCTGCCACTTGGATCTGCAAAGAATTTAGCAACAAGTTATTGCAAGAAATAAAAATCTTGGAGCATTATTGGCCCTAAAGTTATCAAAACAAAGGAAATTAAGTAGTATTATTTTCTGTGCAACTGCATAAGTTTCATAACAAACCTATACCCTGCATTCTAAGCCGTCACATGATATGCCTTTCTTCTAGGGAAAGGCTTTACAGAAATTCTCGACATATAACAGCAAAAAGCACAGTTGTCAATATCTCTCTGTGATCTCATGCCTAGGTTTTACCCTACAGAGTGATTCCAAGAATTGTATTTCTCAGGAAAAACTGAATAGGTCTTATTTTTTCTCATATAAAATTGATTGAACCCTTGCTCTACTATATCTTTCATGAAAAATTAAAGCAGGTTATTAAAATAAAATTATCAGAAGTGAAAACCCCTTCTTGTAGAACACAATCTAACCATCAAACTCTATCGCGACCTCTCACTCATCAATTCTTTTAAGAAAGTCAGCGAAGCTATACATTACAACCTTGCTTCCAAACATATTTAAATCATCAAACACTTAAACAAAGCCCGTGGAACTTTCTAAGCCCCTGCACAACACTACCAGGGCGCGTTAAATAAATAAAACAGACATTCTCATCCACCTTGTAAGAACTCGGTCCTAAATGACAAGGAAAAGATTCACAAAAAACATTTATTCAATTAAAAATCAACCTTAATGTTAAAGAGTTCGGAAGTGAACCTTTGACAGGAATGAACACAAGGCCACTACCAGGTTGAAATCAACCGATGGGATATACTGCTTTAACGTATCAGTCAAAATATTGTAGTTGGTACTCAAACCAGTTATATTATCTCCCAGCTTCAAAGGATACGTCAAGAACAAGCCATAGTCGCGTGATATTTTACGATCACCGTAGATACAATTGACAACCACCTTGAGGTTCCCAGATGAAGGAAGATTCGTATCGTTGATACCATTCACAGTTCGAAGCCACGCCGCAGAGGTCAGATTCGAGTAACAAGAGGGAGAGATGAGAGAGAGAAAGAGAGGAACAAGCACGATGAGAGAGAGAGAGAGCCTTTTAAAGTTTTGCCCTAGAAATTGGATGAACGTGACCTCAGACACGTTGACCGCACCCATAAAATAGGTCAGACATGTTGACCGTGTCGACAAATGACGACACTGTGTCGGTGCCGCACAGACACGATGGCGGTGTCAGTGTCGCACCAGTGTCGACGCCGACACCCCACCTCCTAGAGGTGTCTGTGTGACATTGCTTTCTAAGTATCCAAACCATTTTTAAAATAAGTTTCCCTCATTTTATCATCTATTGGTGCCACTCCTAAATTATTTCTAATAACCTCATTATATGACCACTCATCCATCTCACCATCTTCATTTCTATCATGGACATCTTATGTACATGATGATTAATTGTTCAGCACTCATAACCATACAAAATAATGGGTATAATTATTGTTTTATAATATTTACCTTTCAACTTTAATGTATCTTCTTGCCATATAGAATATATGATGAACCTCTTCATTTTAACCAACCCGCACTAATTTTGTGCATAACAACTTGTATTCCATATATTCTCTCTTTGTTCTACTAAGCTTTACTTTCTAACGTTTATATCCTTAGTTCCAATTTCTTATTAACTTTTTTCTTATTCTCATCTACTAATACAATATCATCTGCAAATAATATAGACCAAGGAACTCCATATTGAATAGCTCATTAATAACCAATACAAATAAGTATGGACTTAAAGTTGATCCTTGATGTAATACAATAATAACATCAAAGAAATATGGCATTTCTTCATGGGTTCTAATACATGTTTGTGCACTACCATACATGTCTCTTGTAAGATTGATGTATGTCAAAGGAATACCTCTCTTTTCCAAGGTTATCCAAAGAATATCTCTTTGCACCCTATTGTAAGCTTCTTCTAGATTAATAAATATCATGTGGGTTATTTTTTGCTCTAAAATGTTCTATAAGACGTCTAAATAGATAAATAACCTTAATAATATATCTTTCTAACATAATCCAAATTGGTTCTCTATTGTACTCAATATTTGCATCAACTTAAGTTCAATAATTATTTCTTATAATTTCATAATATAGCTCATTAACTTTATATCTCGATAATTTGCACAATTTTGAATGTCTCCCTTAGTCCCTTATTCTTCTATATGAGTATAATTGTGTTTTTTCTCCATTCTTTAGGTATCTTTTGATTTTTCATATTTCATTAAATAATCTTGTAAGGCAAGTAATACCCGTCTCTCTTAAGATTTTTCATATTTCTATTGTAATATTGTCACAAGTTTAAGAACCTCTTCGACTTCATTCTTTTAAATACATAAGTAGAAATTATGGTTTATATACTCTTGTGATTTAATTAGCTCACCTAAACTAATATTAACACCTATATTTTTGTTAATAAACTTATGATAATAATTTTTTTATATCACTTGCCACCGAAATTTTCTCATCCTCATCTTTGATGCATCTAACAAAAGTAAGATCCTTAGTTTTCTCATCTCTAACCTTAGCTATCTTAAAAATATCTCTTTCACCTTTTTGAATTGAACTTTTTATATAAATCCTCTCAAATTTTAGCTTTTGCTTCGCTAACAACCTTTTTTGCTTCTTTCTTTGCTTTCTTATAAGCTTCCCGAGTTTCATTAATCTTGTTGGCATAATACAATTTGTAACATGCCCTTTTGCATCAAAATAAATAAAAGCAAACCAGTTCTAGAAAAAGCTATATGCACACGGTCTACCCCATCTTGTACTCATCTCAAGCTTCTTGAGGCTAAAAGGCATCTTAATCTTCCCAACCATGTATCCATTTCCAAATGCAACCACCTAAAAGCACTTGACAAGTGATCCTAATGAAGATGAATCAGGGTTTGCACATCTCCACTACAAAATACACTCTAATCCAGTAACAAACTTATGCCACCATTTGTCTTCTTTTCTAAAAGAACTATATCGCCATTTACTTCATGCTGACCACTGCTATGTACATTTCTCAAGGGACAGTTATTAAGAACATGATATGGTGAAGATGACATGGCAACAATTAAGTCACTCAGAATACAGGCCTGCTTGAAGACATTAATATCCAATGTCGGGACTCTCAGGTGAACGTTGCTACAGGCTTCTTCCCTTGATTATAAACAATGTGCAAAATATCCTAATGAAAACAGTCTGGTGTAATACAATGTAGTCTCACATCAAAATCTGTTAGATCGGCAATTTCAGTTTCTACTAATAATACTGCATACATATGTAGTGATTTCACGATTACATGCTCAAACAACAAACACATCCCCTAGAGTAGTTTCTAATGTTTCAGTACTCCTGAAAAGTGCATTTAACTTCTTTTAACTCTACAATAGAAGGCATCAATTTCCATAAATGTAGTCCCATATCTTGTTGAGAACGACAACCTTTTCTTGTAAATCAGTCAACATGCATATGCACGCAAGACCAACTTTTATACCAACATACAAGAATACTAGCTTCTGAAGAATCCAGGAAGCAATTATTTAGTTTCACAAAGATTCAGATTCTCAGCAGATTTTGCAAAAGCAACCATTCTCATCTGATGTGATCAAATTCACAAACTAACATGACCAAATAACGCTTTTGCTATCACCAGCAAAGTGGACGAATACACCAGGATGTTAGTTTTTGCTTGTAGTTCACCAGAAAGCCCTCTTAAAATCATGACCATGGTCTTTGTGTGCTCACTAGTTGCATGGTACCTATATGAGCATTTCATCATCATGATTGTTACATACTCCAACAGAAAAGTACAGAAAAAACTTTGGGGCAAAGTCAACCTTCTTTATCTTACCAATAACTATACAATGCTTCTTCAACTTTTTTTGTGGTAAACCATTCCTCCCCAATCCTTTTCCCTTTTGAATCAATAGCAGGAATAAGCCGTTTGATTTGTTCTTCACCAGGAGTATCACCCCATACAGCAGGTGTAAAGTGTTTTCCTTTAAACCAAACAGCCTGATTTTCTCTAGAATATAATATATCTCCCTTTGGGCCTCCAAGAGGGAACATAACAGCTTTCACCCTCAAAACAATTGGTATAAAATCTTCCTTAACCTAGATTGCACACAACATGAATCAACGCTTATTTTGAAACAGTTGATATGTCAGTTGACATCATATTTCTGGACAAAGAAGCTAAGGGATACAAAGAAAAGCCATAATGAAAATGAAAATGAAAATATGATTTCACGGTTGAAATTAAGTATTATGATTTGATAATTCATAGTACGAGTAACAACTAGAATTAATGTTGGTTGGTTATTGTACATGTTGGTTGGTCAACATGTACAAAAGATGTCTGTGACAGAAATGAAGATGTTGAGATGGATCAGTGGTCATACAAGAAAAGACCGTATACATAATGAGGTTATTATAAACAAATTATGAGTGGCACCAATAGTGAATAAAATGAGAGAATATCGTTTAAGATGGTTTGGACATATAGAAAGAAGATCAAAAGAACCTGTAAGAAGGTATGAAAAACTAAATTTAGAAAGTATTAAAAGAGCTAGAGGACGACCACAATAGTGTTGGAAAGAAACAATAAAGAATGATCTAGCTTTTTGTGAGTTAACTGCTAACATGACACACGATAGGGATCTGTGGAAACAAAGAATCCATGTAGCCGACCCCATCTAGTATGGGAAAATGCTTAGTTGTTGTTGTTGATAGTACCAGTAACAACTACATAAGTTGTTCAAAATAAAAAAGGAACATTAAAATATTGGCTTCACTTAAGCACCTCAAGCGGAGACAATCCTCAATCACATCTCAAATGAGTATACCCCAACAGATTCTCAATATTACTACTGTTAAATTGTAATAGGAGCTTTGGAACAATAGGGTCCAATAGGCCCATCTGGACCTACTAGGGCTGGGCTTCAAGGGACAGTCCCAGGCTCCCCCAACTGCTACATCAACTGGTTGTTGGGAACTCCCAACGGCTAGTTGATGTAGCAGTTGGGGGAGCAACTGCCTCCTTATGCTTTCTTGTAGCCAACATTTTACTCTCATTCATTGTTGTAAAGCCTCTATAAATAGGGAGCATGTGTTATTAATAAATTAGAGTTTTTATGCTCCCATGCTCCCTTGACTTGTTCGATATTTGGTTTGGCTTGTAGACAAGTTTTTTGTGGATTGTTTGCCGATTTGGCTTGTTTAAGATCTTCCCTAATAGCTCGTGTTTGAGTTTGTGGATCATTTTGAAAAGATATTGCCGTCATTTTAACATGGTATCAGAGCCGAAAGAGGTTGATTAAAGATGCATTGAGATCCGTATTGATCCTCAAAATTTGGGAATCGTTTGAATCTAGGTACTCTTAATCTATTTTCTTGATTGTTAAAAAGAATTGAAGAGAAAAATGAAAGTTTTCGTTGCATGTTAGTGCCCAACTCTTATTCAAGTTGGACACGAACCATGAAAAATTATTTTATTTCCAAAGACTATTGGGATTATATTGATAGGACAATCAAATAACCCAAATGGATAGAGATTTCTAAAACTACAATAGAGACGTAAATAAGAATTGAAAAGATGAGAAAAGTAAACGCCAAAATCACTTTGATTATTGACCAAAATATGGATGAGAAACTTCGTAATCGAATTAATATGTTTGACAATGCTTTTTTAACTTAGAAATACCGTAGAAAAACTCGTTCTCAAGACAATTTTATACAACAACAACTAAGCCCTTTTCCATACTAGATGGAGTCAGCTACATGGATTCTATGTTTCCACATAACCCTATAATGTGTCATGTTAACAGTTAACTCACAATAAGCTAGATCATTCTTTATTGTTTCTTTCCAACACTTTTGTGGTCGTCCTCTACCTCTTTTAATACTTTCCAAATTTAGTTTTTCTAACCTTCTTACAGGTTCTTTTAATCTTCTTTCTATATGTCCAAACCATCTTAAACGATACTCTCTCATTTTATCCTCTATTGGTGCCACTCCTAATTTGTTTCTAATAACCTCATTATGTATACGGTCTTTTCTTGTATGACCACTCATCCATCTCAACATCTTCATTTCTGTCACAGACATCTTTTGTACATGTTGATGATTAACTGCCCAACACTCAGAACCATAAAACATGGCAGGCCTAATTGCTGCTCTATAATATTTACCTTTTAATTTTAATGGTATCTTCTTATCACAAAGAATACCTGATGCTCCTCTCCATTTTAACCAACCAACATTAATTCTATGTATAACATCTCCATCAATTCTTCCATCACTTTGAAAAATTGACCCTACGTATTTAAAATTTCCTTTTGGGGAATACAATGTGTGCCAATTTTAATTTCTATGTCCTCTGAAGTAGCCAAATGATCAAACTTACATTCCATATATTCTGTCTTTGTTCTACTAAGTTGGAGGCCTTTGTTTTCTAATGTTTCTCTCCATAGTTCCAATTTTCTATTAACTTTTTCCTTAGACTCCTCCACTAATACAATGTCATCTGCAAATAACATACACCAAGGTACTTCATCTTGAATATGTTTTGTTAACTTATCCATCACCATTATAAATAAGTATGGACTTAAAGTTGATCCTTGATGTAACCTAATATTAACTTCAAAGAAGTCTATCGTTCCTTCATGAGTCCTCACACATGTTTTTGCACTATTGTACATGTCTCTTATAAAGTTAATGTATGTCAATGGGATACCTCTTTTTCCCAGGTTCTCTAAAGAATCTCTTGGTACCCTATCGTAAGCTTTTTCTAGATCAATAAATATTAAGTGAAGTCTTTCTTTTTTGCTTTAAAATGTTCCATAAGACGTCTCAAAAGGTGAATCGCTTCAACAGTAGATCTGTCTAGCATGAATCCAATTTGGTTCTCTGTTGTACTCGATACTTGTCTTAACCTATGTTTGATAATTCTTTCCCACAATTTCATAGTATGGCTCATTAATTTGATACCTCGATAATTCGCACAATTCTAAATGTCTCCCTTGTTCTTATATATGGGTATAAGTGTACTTGCTCTCTGTTCTTCGGGCATCTTTTGGTTTCTCCATATTTCATTAAATAGTCTTGTGAGCCAAGTGATTCATGTTTCTCTTATGATTTTCCAAACTTCAATAAGAATATTGTTTGGTTCTACCGATTTACCACTCTTCGTATGTTTAAGAGCCTATTTGACTTTATTCTTCTGAATGGGTCGGTAGAAATTATGGTTTATATACTTTTCTGATTTTGCTAACTCTCCTAAGCTAATACTAACATCTTTATTTTCATTAAAAACCTTATAAAAATAGTTTTTCCATCTATTTCTTATATCATCATTTGCCACTAGAATTTTTTCATCCTCGTCTTCAATGCATCTAACAGAATTAAGATCTTTAGTTTTATTATCTCTAACCCTAGCTATCCTAAAAATATCTCTTTCACCCTCTTTTGAGTTGAATTTTTTATATAAATCCTCCCAAATTTTAGGTTTTGCTTCACTGACGACCCTTTTTGCTTCGTTCTTTACTTTCTTATAAGCCTCTAAAGTTTCACTAGTTTCCTTATCATAATGTAATTTATAACATGCCCTCTTTGCCTTGATTTTATTTTACGCTACTTCACTGTACAACCAAGCTTCTTTTTGTGATGATACATCTCCCTTAGATTCACCTAACACATCTTTCGCCACTTTCCTAATATGTATAGCTATATTGTTCTACATACTACAAGGTGTACCAACATAATTTCAACATCTCCTTGAAAGACTTTCTGTTTAAATATATCTTTTTTCTCGCTTTTGAGGTTTCACCATTTAGTCTGAATAGCTCATTGCACTCTTTTCTTCTTTATCCATTTTTTTATTTATAAATCCATAACTAAAAATCGATGTTGGGTGGTTAAGCTTTCTCCTAGAATTACCTTGCAATCTTTACAACACGCTCTATCTTTTTTTCTACAAATAAAGTAATCAATTTGTGTTTGTGATAAGCCACTCTTATAAGTAATTAAATGTTCATCTCATTTTTTAAAGAATGTATTGACTATAAAGCGATCAAATGCCATAGCAAAATTTAAAATCTTCCTACCTTACATATTTATATCCCCAAAACCAAAGTTTCCATGAATTCCTTGATATCCTAATGCCTCTTTACCGATATATCCATTTAAGTCTCTTCCTAAACAAATCATCTCCCGTTCTGGAATTCTTTGAATCACCTTATCTAACTCTTCCCTAAAAAGCCATCTTTATACTATCTTCTAATCCTACTTGGGGTAAGTAAGCACAAACTATATTTAAAACCTCTGCTCCTAACACTCATTTCAACATAATGATCTGGTCACCATATCATTGTATGTCTACTACATTATCCTTTAAATCTTTATTTATGATAATAACAACTCTGTTTCAATTTGGGAGGCTTATAAGAAACTTTAGAGGCTTATAAGAAAGCAAAGAAGGAAGCGAAAAAGGCCGTGAGTGAAGCAAAAGCTAAAATTTGGGAGGATTTATATAAAAAATTCAACTCAAAAGAGGGTGAAAGAGAGATTTTTAGGATAACTAGGGCTAGAGATAAGAAAACTAAAGATCTTAATTATGTTAGATGCATCAAAGATGACGATGAAAAAATTATAGTGGCAAATGATGATATAAAAATAGATGGAAAAACTATTTTTGTAAGCTTTTTAATGAAAATAAAGATGTTAGTATTAGCTTAGGAGAGTTAGCCAAATCAGAAAAGTATATAAACCACAATTTATACCGACATATTCAAAAGAATGAAGTCAAAGAGGCTCTTAAACATATGAAGGGTGGTAAATCGGTAGGACCAGATAATATTCCTATAGAAGTTTGAAAAATACTAGGAGAAATAGGAATCACTTGGCTCACAAGACTATTTAATGAAATATGGAAAAACCAAAAGATACCCGAGGAATGGAGAGTAAGTACACTTATATCCATATATAAGAACAAGGGAGACATTCAAAATCGTGTGAATTATCGAGGTATCAAGTTAATGAGCCATACTATGAAATTGTGGGAAAGAATTATCGAATGTAGGTTAAGACAAGTATCAAGTACAACAGAAAACCAATTTGGATTCATGCCAGGCAGATCTACTGTTGAAGCGATTCACCTTTTGAGACGTCTTATGGAACATTTTAGAGCAAAAAAGAAAGACCTTCACATGATATTTATTGATCTAGAAAAAGCTTATGATAGGGTACCGAGGGAGGTTCTTTGGAGAACTTTAGAAAAAGAGGTATCTCATTGACATACATTAACCTTATAAGAGACATGTATAATGGTGCAAAAACAATGAGGACTCATAAAGGAATGACCGACTTCTTTGAAGTTAATATTGGGTTACATCAAGGATAACCTTTAAGTCCATACTTATTTATAATGGTGATGGATGAGTTAACAAAACATATTCAAGATGAAGTACCTTGGTGTATGTTATTTGCAGATTATTAGTGGAGGAGTCTAAGGAAAAAGTTAATAGAAAATTGGAACTATGGAGAGAAACATTAGAAAGCAAAGGCCTCCGACTTAATCATCAACATGTACAAAAGATGTCAGTGATAGAAATGAAGATGTTGAGATGGATGAGTGGTCATACAAGAAAAGACCGTATACAAAATGAGGTTATTAGAAACAAATTAGGAGTAGCACCAATAGAGGATAAAATGAGAGAATATCTTTTAAGATGGTTTGAACATATAGAAAGAAGGTCAAAAAAAGAACCTCTAAGAAGGTATGAAAAACTAAATTTGGAAAGTATTAAAAGAGCTAGAGGATGACCACAAAAGTGTTGAAAAGAAACAATAAAGAATGATCTAGCTTATTGTGAGTTAACTGCTAACATGGCACACGATAGGGATCTGTGGAAACAAAGAATCCATGTAGTTGACCCTGTCTAGTATGGGAAAAGGCTTAGTTGTTGTACCAACTCTGTTTCAAGCATTTTCCTCACTTGAGTACCATAATTTAAATCTGGTATCCTCGATCTCCTTTGTTTTTTCTCCAACCCACTTTGTCTCTTGTAAACCTAGAATATGAATCTTTCTATGAATCATAGTATCTACCACCTCCATTAGCTTACAGGACAATATTCCGATATTCTAAGAACCAATATGAATCTTATTATCTAGGATTAGCTTCCTTACCCCCTGCATCCTTCCATATTGAAAATATGGAAGCCCTCTCTGGAATTTATTTTGAGCGACAATGTAGTGGGACTAACTTCTTTACTCACACCCGTATATGATGTGGGAACCCTCTCTCTAATTGATTCACTATATCCGGGCAAAAATATAGTGGTCCTTCCTTACTTTTCACTGCATACGGGCTTTGAAGCGCGTCGTTAAGAGGGAACACCTCTTCGCAATGCTCATAATTCCATGGTATAAAAATCCGATAAAGTTTTACGTTGTCTATCGAAAGCCTTACACAACCCTCCTCCTTTATCCGGGCTTGGGATCAACCATGCAAGGGTGATCCCTTACATACGCAAAGTTAATAAATATATTTTATCTTCTAAAATTTTTCACTTTAGGCATACAACTTCTCAAGTGTGATTTCTATAGAAATAGACAAAGGCAAAGATAAATAAGAACAAATACAACAATGATGAAGGTGGAACTTGAAGAAGTTGATGAATCATATATCTGACCTCCCGTTCTTGAGAGAAGTGTCCAACCCAAGCAAGTTGGAATACGTTAGCCTTTTGATTGACTGACAGGCCGAAGGCTTCTTACACGTCTGCATCTTCTGTTAAACAAATACCAGCAGATAAATGAGAGGAAGAGTTTTAAGGCTGCAACTCAAAACAAGACATCAAGTATTAAAATCAATAAAAGAAACCTCGCCTCTTACCACCAGATTAAGTGCGCATGGTCCTCTCCACGCGGAAACGCACCCATATCCTTGCTCCTCCTCGTTGCCTTATGGATTTCCTTCGTGATTCTCCGCGTCCCAAACGAATCAACAGCGCGTACTTGACGTCTGCAGCATTGGCAAACAACAGATGAACCGGTTAGGATTTCTAAGAAGAAGATCCAAGACGAACGGGTCAGAGTTTGCGGTGATCAAATGCGAAAGAAGCTACCGCTTAGGGTTTCCATCCGCAACGAATGCGAGAGAAACGGTGTATTCTTCATACTCCGTCCCGTTCTGGTACCAGTAATTGTGCAACGAAAACAATGAATGAAGTATCATATGAATAGACAAACACCTACGTATAAATACAAATATATGTGGAGACAGACAGAGAGAGGACAACACTGACGACGACGGAAATGAAGAGCACCGCTCACCGATAGGAAAATCCATATCATTCTCTTACGAGTACGCAATAGAATGAAAATTGAGCATAGGAAGAAAGGATAGGAAAACGAAGACGATTACAGAAAAAGAAAAAGGATACTTACAGAGGGGGTGGAACGACGTGAAGGCGGTGCAAGAAATGCAGAAAAGAAGAGAGATCGCTCTGAGACGAGGCAACGAAAGAAGGGCGAGCTTGGCTGACGCCAGCGCCATTGCATTCTGGGTTGCCGAAGGGAGGAGGAAGACGAACGGCTTTGCCGTCTTGTCGAGTGCCTCGAGAAAACTCTTACTATGCTTTTTCCCGCCAAAAGGGGTTGGAGGGGGAAATGGAAGCGGCGGCAACGTCCGAACGAGTCGGACAAGTGAGAACTACTACTCCCTTTATGTACTGGAAACGGGAAGGTTTAACGTCTTCGTAACGTTAAGGCCGCCACGCTTCCTTCAAATCGGACCGTGACGTTGCTCCGTGTCAAACGAAGGAGGCTCGTACCTCTTCCTTCAAGCGTGTTAAAGAAGCATGATTTTATCGTTAGTTTGCAAGAAAGGCTGGTGAAGGTGTGCTTGATGCAACTTTCTAGGATAACTCGACCTCTATATTTTGGACTCGTTGATTCAAGTTTTATTGTGGATAAAACACACAACCTGTTGAAGGTGTGAAACTTAGGTTCGAGGATCCAATTTGATAAAAAAAGCTTCAACATCGCGAGGGGTGTTCGACCATAAGAACCCGATTTAGGAGCTTCGCCAAGAGTCTCATATTGTTGTTTTACCTCGCATGAAAACACAAGCATCAATTAATGTCACTTACGAATCAAAACACAAAACTATGATTACAAGTTCTTCCCAATAGAGGAAACGTTTGGGCTTTTGTATACCTTATTATTCCAATTTATATAACCCTCATTTCTTTGGAGGTTAAAGTTTTTTTATGTAAATTGAACTTCTAAAACCACAATTTCATACTGTCATTAAGTTCTACATTTGATGCATAACAGCATTATGCAAGCACCAAAAATTAGCATTCAAAAAGTTGTATGAACACACAACCCTAGAAAGAACGAGATCTTAATCCTTGTTGATCACTCAATTTTTTCCATGTGAAGTTGTGAACTGACGAAGACTTTCTATTTCAACATGAGACATGTTGAGGGAGGTTCATAACCTAGTTAACAAAAGGAGTACAATTATGCTAACAACATGCTGCAGGTACAAATTTAGAGAATGACGTCTCGTGAACTTCTACTAGTCTAGAAGAACCAAATATTCATGCCCGTGCTCAGCTCATACATTTGGATATAGACATGGTCGGTTTCAACCAAAACCGAACCAGGCCAAGAACCGGTTGAACCCATAATCGGTGAATGTTTTGGTGGTTTTTTAAACTATTCTTTCTTTTTTTACAAAATTTTCAACAGTTTGTAATGCATAATTTGGTGGTTTTTTAAACTATTCTTTCTTTTTTTACAAAATTTTCAACAGTTTGTAATGCATAATTTGGTGGTTTTTTAAACTATTCTTTCTTTTTTTTACAAAATTTTCGACAGTTTGTAATGCATAATGGTCATTCTCGATTGTAAAATATTACGTAAAAACATATACATCATTAGCGTATAACGTTGCAGAAATAAAGACAACATTTTCCTGATTTCACATAGTATAATTTATAAAAGATAAAATATTTTAAGTAAACTCTTTTTGTATTATTAAAAAGAATGAAGATCTCACAGCCATTTTCACAAAGGCTGAAATGAAAAACTCATAATACAGAAGGAAAAGAAACCCTACTATAAGTTATATATGAGCACATTTTTTCTTTCTGAAAAATCGGTTGATAGAAACTGTTCACCATCTTATGACTTTCATTAGCCTCTGATTCCGCTGAGCACAGGTGACGAGCCATAGTCTTCTTCAATTTGAAACTTTGGGAGGCAGATTGCTGAGGAAGCTGTTGTTGGAGAAGCTCACACGAGGGTGCCGAAACGGGAAAGGCTAGTTGGGTAGCTCTACGGTGGTGGTGGTGGTGGCGATGGTTGAGATAGAGAAAGATGAGTAGAGATGAGGGAGAGACATAGTGAGATGGAGACAAATTTGGAACGATCAATATGTTCAGTTTCAGGAAAGTTTATCGATTGGGTAAACTCTCTCCTGGTGAATGATGGCTTCCTCCCTCTTGAATAGGCAAGTTACAAGTTGCTGAATCAACTGTAAAAGGAAAAACGAAAACCGAACTAAATCTGGAAAAAAAAACTTTTCCCATGTGAAGTGTCGGTCGAACAGTTCTTCTTTTTTTCTTTCTTCTTTGCCGGCTAAAGAGATATTATGACATTGTATGGAGCATAATTATGTTTTATGGTTCCTTCGTATACTTCCAACAAATCAAGTAAACAAAACATTCCCAAAATTTTGTATCAAGAAAGACCACGAATCACGTGGCATCAAGGGTGGGATCGAATCGGGTTCTTGTGATCCCACCTGACCTCTTATTTTCTTTGCCAACAAAAAATTTATATTAAACATGAAATGAATTCTTCTATTGAACAAAAACAACTCATAACATACTAAAAGCTAGTAGGGTGTGATAAAATAAACTTAGACATGTTTTTTTGCTTGAACATGCACGCACATAATGTGTGTATAGTATGTATAGGTACCCATAGATACATGTGTGCACGTTTATGTGTGTGCTTACATATACGTATAGGTCCATATCTGCACACATATAGAGAGGGAGCAGACACACATATATAGAGAAAGAGACGCATACATCTGTCTATCGATTCATCCACACACACACACACACACACACACACACATATATATATATATATATAAAGAGAGAGAGAGAGAGAGGTACATTCTACAATTTAAGATCTAAATCGTCATCTTGACAACAATGCTTAGGAGCCGAACTACTAGAAGCTTGGTTCGTTTATCATCCCCAGCACCGAGTCTGTCCCAATGGGCTAAGGAACTCGGCCCACAAACCATGAAAGCGAACCCAGAAAAAGCAACCAAGCAAAGAAAAGCACATGTTTGCCACATTCTTCACATATAAATGGAAGGTCCATTACCCATTAAAGCTGCTTCATGATGCTTCGTGGCCTCAGCATATAAACCGTCCATCATCGTGATGGACGGTCATGATGCCAACTTCCTATGCATCTGCGCTTCATTAGAAACGGCCTTTAAAAGCATGAACAAAAAGGCATGCTTCCAGGGAGAGATTGAACGAGAAACCAAAAGAGAGAAAGGTGGAGAGGAAGCAGGCTGCGTCCTTTGATGGCGGAGATCTCTTGCATTCATCATCATTCTCTTACAACAATGAGGACCACCTTCAGAAGCAAAGCAGTCGCCCCTGTTTCTTCCTTTATTCTCACCAATAATCGTCTTGCCCCATCTTCTCCTTCGTTATCATCTATCTTTTCTGTTTCGCGTGGTTGTTTGACGGGCACAAAGAGGCAGTTTTCAATTCGGACGTTTAGAGCATCGGCTGAATCCACATCGTCGTCATCATCATCATTCGGTTCGCGGCTCGAAGAGTCCGTGAAGAAGACGATCGCAGAGAACCCCGTCGTCGTTTACTCCAAGACGTGGTGCTCGTGAGTGTGCAAAAAAATCCACTTTGATTTTGCTTCTAAATATCGTTTTACATCCCCGTTTCCATTTTTAGTCGGTGTTTTTGTGGTTTACACATAGTATTACACAACAACAGCCTTTTCCCATTCTAGACGGGGTCGGTTACATGTATTCTTTGTTTCCACATAGCCGATGTTAACATATAACTCAACATATCATTCTTTATTGTTTCTTTTCTTTTGTTAGTCATCTACTTTTTTAATACTTTAGAATATAATTTTTCATTAAAAGCGCGTCTTTTGATCTTGTTGATATTGATGATTAACTGCCCAACAGTGATAATCATAAAACGTGACTTTATTTACCATTCAACTTTAAAGAATATTAACCCAATATTAACTTGAAAGAGGTCTGTCATGAAGTCCCCACACATATTTTTGCACTCATATGTCTCTTATAAGGTTTATGTATGTCAATACGATACCTCTTTTTTCCAAGATTCTTCAAAGAATATTCCTTGGTACCGTATCGTAAGCTTTTTATGGATCAATAAATATCATAGGAAGGTTTTTCTTTTTTGCTTTAAAATATTTCATAAGACGTCTCAAAAGGTGAATCGCTTCAATAGTAGATATGGCTGACATGAATCCAAATTGGTTCTCTACTGTACTCGATGCTTGTTTTAACGTATGTTCAATAATTCTTTCTCATAATTTCATAGTATGACTCATTAACTTGCACAATTCTAAATGCCTCCCTTGTTCTTGTATATGGGTATAAGTGTCCTCACTCTCCATTATTCGGGTATCTTTTGGTTTCTCCATATTTCATTAAATAGTCTTGTGAGTCAAGAGATTCCGGTCTCTCCTAGGATTTTCCAAATTTCTATAGGAATATTGTCTGGTCCTACCGATTTACCATCCTTAATATATTTAAGAACCTTTTTTGACTTCATTCTTTTGAATACATCAGTAGAAATTGTGGTTTATATACTTTTTTGATTTGATTAACTCTCCTAAGCTAATACTAACATATTTATTTTCATTAAAAAGCTTATAAAAATAGTTTTTCTATCTATTTTTTATACCATCATTTGTCACTAGAATTTTCTCATCATTGTCTTTGAAGCATTAAGATCCTTAGTTTTCTTATCTCTGGCCCTAGCTATCCTAAAAATATCTCTTTTACCCTCTTTTGAGTTGAGCTTTTTATATAAATCTTGCCAAATTTTAGCTTTTGTTTTACTAACGGTTTTTTTCGCTTCTTTCTTTGCTTTCTTATAAGCCTCTAAAGTTTCACTAGTCTTCTTAGCATAATATAATTTGTAACATGCCCTCTTTGCTTTTATTTTATTTTGCACTTCACTCCACCACCAAGCTTCTTTTTGTGCCGGTACACCTCTATTATATTCACCTAACACATCTTTTGCCACTTTCCTAATATGTATAGCTATATTGTTCCACGTATCATAAGATGTACCAACATAATTTCAACCTTCTCCTTGAAGGACTTTCTGTTTAAATATACCTTCTTTCTCGCTTTTGAGGTTCCACCATTTAGTCTGAATAGCTCGATGCACTCTTTTCTTCTTTGTCCACTTTTTCATCTCTAAATCCATAACTAAAAGTCGATGTTGGGTGGTGAAACTTTCTCTTGGAATTACCTTGCAATCTTTACAACACGATCTATCTTTTTTCCTACAAACAAAATAATCAACTTGCCTTTTTGATAAGGCACTCTTATAAGTAATTAAATGTTAATCTCATTTTTGAAGATTGTATTGACTATAAAGAGAACAATATGGCTATACATATTAGGAAAGTGGCGAAAGATGTGTTAGGGGTATCTAAGGGAGGTGTACCGGCACAAAAAGAAGCTTGGTGGTGGAGTGAAGTAGTACAAAATAAAATCAAAGTAAAGAGGGCATGTTACAAATTACATTATGCGAAGAAAACTAGTGAAACTTTAGAAGCTTATAAGAAAGCAAAGAAGGAAGCGAAAAAGGCCGTTAGTGAAGCAAAAGCTAAGATTTGGGATGACTTATATAAAAAACTCAACTCAAAAGAGGGTGAAAGAGATATTTTTAGGATAGCTAGGGCTAGAGATAAGAAAACTAAAGATCTTAAATATGTTAGATGTATAAAAGACGAGGATGAAAAAATTGTAGTGGCAAATGATGATATAAGAAATAGATGAAAAAACCACTTTTATTATCTTTTTAATGAAAATAAAGATGTCAGTATTAGTTTAGGAGATTTAGTCAAGTCAGAAAAGTATATAAATCACAATTTCTACCGACGTATTCAAAAGAATGAAGTCAAAGAGGCTCTTAAACATATGAAGAGTGGTAAATTGGTAGGACCAGATAATATTCCTATAGAAGTTTGGAAAATACTAGGAGAAATAGGAATCACTTGGCTCACAAGACTATTTAATGAAATATGGAAAAACCAAAAGATGCCCGAGGAATGGAGAGCAAGTATACTTATACCCATATATAAGAAAAGGGAGACATTCAAAATTGTGCGAATTATCGAGGTATCAAGTTAATGAGTCATACTATGAAATTGTGGGAAAGAATTATCGAACGTAGGTTAAGACAAGTATCAAGTACAACAGAGAACCAATTTGGATTTATGCCAGGCAGATCTACTATTGAAGCAATTCACCTTTTGAGACGTCTTATGAAACATTTTAGAGCAAAAAAGAAAGACCTTCACATGATATTTATTGATCTAGAAAAAGCTTATGATAGGGTACCGAGGGAGGTTCTTTGGAGAACTTTAGAAAAAAGAGGTATCCCATTGACATATATTAACCTTATAAGAGACATGCATGATGGTGCAAAAACATGTGTGAGGACTCATGAAGGAACGACAGACTTCTTTGAAGTTAATATTGGGTTACATCAAGGATCAACTTTAAGTCCATACTTATTTATAATGGTGATGGATGAGTTAACAAAACATATTCAAGATGAAGTACCTTGGTGTATGTTATTTGCATATGACATTGTATTAGTGGAGGAGTCTAAGGAAAAGTTAATAGAAAATTGGAACTATGGAGAGAAACATTAGAAAGCAAAGGCCTCCGACTTAGTAGAACAAAGACATAATATATGGAATGTAAGTTTGATCATTTGGCTACTTCAGAGGACATAGAAATTAAAATTGGCACACATTGCATTCCCCAAAAGAAAAGTTTTAAATACGCAGGGTCAATTTTTCAAAGTGACGGAAGAATTGATGGAGATGTTACACATAGAATTAATGCTGGTTGGTTAAAATGGAGAGGAGCATTAGGTATTCTTTGTGATAAGAAGATACCATTAAAATTAAAAGGTAAATATTATAGAGCAAGAAGTAGGCCTGCCATGTTTTATGGTTCTGAGTGTTGGGTAGTTAATCATCAACATGTACAAAAGATGTCTGTGACAGAAATGAAGATGTTGAGATGGATGAGTGGTCATACAAGAAAAGACTGTATACATAATGAGGTTATTAGAAACAAATTAGGAGTAGCACCAATAGAGGATAAAATGAGAGAACATCATTTAAGATGGTTTGGACATATAGAAAGAAGATCAAAAGAAGAACCTGGAAGAAAGTTAGAAAAAGTAAATTTGGAAAGTATTAAAAGAGGTAGAGGACGACCACAAAAGTGTTGGAAAGAAACAATAAAGAATGATCTAGCTTATTGGGAGTGAACTGCTAACATGGCACACGATAAGGATATGTGGAAACAAAGAATCCATGTAGCCGACCTCGTCTAGTATGGGAAAAGGCTTAGTTGTTGTTGTTGTATTGACTATAAAGAGATCAAAGGCCATTGCAAAATTTAAAATCTCTCTACCTTCCTCATTTATATCCTCAAAACCAAAGTTTTTATGAATACCTTGATATCCTAATTACTCCTTACCGACATGTCCATTTAAGTCTCCTCCTAAACAAATCATGTCTCTTTGTGGAATTCTTTGAATCACCTTATCTAACTCTTCCCAAAATGTCGTCTTTATACTATCTTCTAGTCCTACTTGGGGTGCGTAAACACAAACTATATTCAAAGCCTCTTTTCCTAGCACTAATTTCAATGTCATGATTCGATCACCATATCATTGTATGTCTATGACACTATCCTTTAAAGTTTAAATTTTTGTTTATGATAATACAAACTCTGTTTTTAGCTTTTTTCTTTCATGAGTACCATAATTTAAAACTTATATACTCAATCTCCTTTATTTTTTGTCCAACCCACTTTGTCTCTTTTAAACATAGGATATGAATCTTTGTACGAATCATAGCATCTACCACCTCCGTTAGCTTATCAGAGTCCGGACAATGTTTCGATATTTAAAGAACCAATACAATTCTTATTATCTAGGACTAGCTTCCTTACCCCGCAATCGCATCGATCCATACTGAAAATGCGGAGAGCCTCTCTCTAATTTATTAACTACATTTGGATAACAATGTAATGGGACTAACTTCTTTACTCACACCCGTTCATGACGTGAGAACCCTCTTTGCAATTGATTTACTACATCCGAGCAAAAATATAGAGGCCCTTACTTACTTTTCACTATATTCGGGCTCTGCATTGCATTGCTAAGAGGGAACATCCCAGTGTTATCCGTATTACACCGTATCGTACGATACGGGTGATACGCCTATTTTTTTTTTCAATTTTTCTTTTCATTTTTTTCCATTTTTTTTTTTGCAGGTTTCTGGCCTCTCTTCGCCTCTCTTCACTTCCCTATGCTTGTAATTTGGGTTTATAATTTTATTTTTTAAATAAAAATAATTTAAAAACAAATAAAAATTATGACAAAATCATTTTCCTTTCTGATGTCAACTTTTAGGTATATTTCTGCTAGCAGTTTCTAATTTCATGAGATCGCAAACAATTAAAAACATTTGGTTGTCTCGGTTCATTAAGTGGGCATTTCACAACTTCACTATTTTAGGGTTCACCTTACATGACTTCCATTGAGTTGAACATGATAAACGTGTGTGAGGCTTAACTGAGTCTGTGAAGTGAGAAATAAAGCTCAAGCATTAGTTAAAAAGCTAATCATAAGAGAAAAAGGGATATCATCAAGTAATAATATCACATCACTGAGGTGTCATAGAGTCAATAATCAAAGAAATTGAGCTCATTGTTTTGCTCACATATGAAAATTAGCAAATATGACAACTACATGTACAAAGATAGCAGTTTGTTAATTTTGATATATTAGATGAGTGGATTATGAAAGATAACGAAGAAAATGCACTCCTAACCGAAGAAGACATTGCATGAATTAATTTGAAGTGCAACAACATCACGAAGGAGAGGAAGATTTTCATTTTAAAGCAGAAGCCAGAAGGTGATGAGAAATTTTGAATCTTTATCAAGTAGAAGATGAAGATTATTTAGTTAATAATCCTGATACAAATTTACAATATGTAAAATGTAAATGTATTTCTTTTTTTGCTTCAAAATATGTAATTTTGGATGCAATTGTTCAATGTTGAATGTTCAATCTGTGCTAAACTTTGTATTATATGAATTTAAAGCAATTATCAAATTTTTCCAGATTTTTCCAGATTTTTACTAATTTTCTTGATTTTTAAAATAATTTTTGTATTATTTTAATATTAAAGTACGATACGATACGATATGCCCGTATCGTGGATCCTAGCGATACGCGATACGATACGCATCAGACAACACTGGAACGTCCTAATGCAATGCTCATATTTTTATAATCCATGGTATAAAAATTCAATAAAGTTTTACACTAGCTGTCGGAAGCCTAACACAACCCTCCTCCTTTATCTGGGCTTGGGATTGGTCATTCCAGGGTGATCCCTTACATGGGCAGAGTTTACACATAGTATTCCGATGAAAAATATTTATTTGTACCCGTAATTGATTTCCAAACAGTGATTATTTGATGTATTAAACATCGTTTTCTGCCCATCCTTTTCCATTCCTAGATGTTCTTTTGCTCTAGGTATGGAAATATTGTGAAATTCTGGCACTGCACCCACAATTGATGTCATAATGTGATTATCTTAATGAGTATGCTGCTTCATCATGTGAATTCACGTTCGCGTTTTCTCTTGCCATGGCTGAACTTTTAGGTATTCGATGGAGGTGAAGGCATTATTTAAGCGGCTCGCGGTGGAACCTCTTGTAATTGAATTGGATGAAATGGGTAGGTGTTTCCTTTTGCGAGTTATATTGTCATCCATTCGGTTAACAAGACAACGAGCGAAACCGGTTGGGTCCATTTCATGATAGGGATAGCTTCATATTAAATTTGGAATACCATAATCGAGACAGTGATCGGATTCGGTTCCCTCTCTCTCTCTCACACACACACAGACAGTTTCATCTTAAAGATTTCAGGGTGCTGTTTGACTTACTTTCTTTTGTTTCCGCTCATCTCTCTTAAATCATTTTGTACTCTATTCATAATTCAAACGTTCAGCTTGAATTTGCATCGTATTTGGCTTACCTCTTTCTTCTTTATTTTGTTCCATTTAGTTGTTTTCCCCCTCTGGCTTGACTGGATGCTGGCTGTCTTGGACAGGGAGTATCAAAATAAATTCCAAAATCAAGGCTTTCTCATACTAGGTGGAGTTTGTCACCTAAATCCTTAGTTTTCATTCCGATTCTCCTACCTATCCATATTTATATCCAAGAGACCACCACCATCTATATGGTTCTTTTTTTAATGACTTTAAGGATTCCAAGGTCTCCTTTGCAATGCACCATCTTCAGAGTAGCGGTCCATTTGGCATCTTCCCATATGTAAAAACATCTTAAGCCTACCTCTCAATTTACAATGTGTAGCATACCTGATGTCGGTGGCACATGCATGTGTGCTGTGTGATGTCAATGGGGCTTCCGTGCATGTGGTTTTTTGCCATTTGAAAGATGATCATGAGTGTCACCAAAAGTTTACTATGTTTAGCATGACATTAAGAAAATTTGTGCTTCCTGTTATCAATCACCTTGTCTTTCTTTTGTTAATGGATTCTATTTGTGTAGGCCCTCAAGGACTACAGTTGCAGAAGTTACTTGAACGGCTTACAGGACAGCATACTGTTCCTAACGTTTTCATAGGCAAGCAACAAGTTTGAAATACATGGTGATATTGGGTGCTTGATTGTTGTATTCTAATTGTTCATCTTTTCCCATATATCTACAACGGAGAACCAATTTAGATTTATGTCAAAGAAATATGGTACCAAGGCTATTCACCTATTCAAACCTCTTATAAAAGATTTTAGAGAAAAAAGAACGTTCACATGATATTTATTGACTTAGGAAAAACTTATGGTAAGATGCAAAGAGATTTTGAAGAACCTTATAAAAGAGAGGTATTCCGTAGACATACGTCAACTTAGAAGAGATGTGTACCATAGTGAATAAACATTTCAGAGGATTTATTGAAAGAATGCCAGATTTCTTTGAAATTAATATCAGATTATATACGGGATCAACTTTAAGTTTGTATTTATTTATCTTGGTTATTAACGAGTAGGTCTAAAATGGAGAGTTGTATAAGGTATTATATATAAGAAGATACCATTAAAGTTGAAAGGTAAATTATTATAATTGTATTTGTAACAAGGTTGTCATAGACAAATTAGGAGTGACACCAATTGATGACAAAATGAGAGAAAAATCGTTTAAGATGGTTTGAACATGTGGAAAAGTGACAAAAAAAGTTTGAGAGAAACTAGATGATGAAACTGCAAAAGAGGAAGAGAATTGGTTACAAAAGTGTTGAAAAGAAATAATAAAAAATAATTAGTTTTGTTGGGTTAACTGGTTAGCATGATATGGGATCGAGCTCTATAGAGACACAAAGAATCCATATGACCGACCCCACTTAGTATTGTTGTTGTGCTTTTTGTTATAAAATGAAGAACTTAGCTTTACAAATTCATTTTGGTTGATTTTCTATCCATTTGGATGTGCTAAATGGAGCAGTTGCAACATTTCTAGACACGACTAAACATATAACAAAAGAGCATGACAAAATGACATTGTGATGGACGTTATATTTTTCAGTTTCTTATTGCCACATTGGACTGAGAAATAGACAAACAAAAAGTGCAAATGAACCCTTCAAGTGCAGATTGCAGAAGCTAGAAAAGGACATATCCACAATAAAAGTCTTTTCAAAAATTGTATTCCCATAAGAGTGACACTGGATGTGTTGAAACGACATTATTTTGCCTTTGCTCCTGAGATCAAGGAACAATTTTAAACATGAAAGGAATATATGATACAGTCCACATGAGTTTTACTCCCAAATGAAAAAAAGATTAAGTTGTTGCTTAAGATGGTTTGAGTCTGTACGGAAATGTATTACGACTATTGTAAGAAACTATGATATGTTTCGAGTAGAAGAAGATAAGAAAGAAGGGATACAACTTAATACCTGGAAAGGGAACAGTGAGAGATGGCATGGAAGATGTAATAAGGTGATGGATGGTGTAACTTCAGATAGGAATGCTAGGAGACATGGGACTTGTCCATGAGCTCATCAAATTTTCATCCCTTTACTGCTCTAACAAATTCATAAAGAAATATTTGTTGAATTCTTTTGTCAAGGATAAATTTACAAATGCTATCGATGCTTTCTTCTAAATGACACATCGTGGATCAGTCTCTTTAACTTTTTCCTTTGAAAAAGAAAAAACACCAAACTGCTAATATCTTCTTATTTAACTGTCTACGAGGATTAGCATGAATAATATTGCATGATTTCCACTAATCAACTTTAGCCAACCCCGTCTAGTATGGGAAAAGGCTTAGTTGTAGTAGTAGTTGTTGTTCCACTAATCAACTTGAATTTGGGTTGGGCAGATCCCTACCAGATGGACACCATGTAAATACTTGTTGATAATCGAAGGTTGATGTGGCTCGAATCAATATCAACAAGTCGCCAAGAGTCAAATGACATTAACTCACGAATGTCTATCTTCAAGAATGATTAACAAGAGCGGAAGCATACACAAAACAAATCAAGAAGCAATGCAAGACTGCATAAATCTTATTCATGACAATGTGTCTTATTTATAGACATTACAAGGGGAAGAAGAAAGGAGCAAGAGAGGCATAGTGGGCTAGTGCTGGCCGGCACTAGCCGTTGGGGGTGCCCCCAACGGCTAGTAGCGGTTGGGGACCCCCAGTGGCCCTGGCCCTTTGGCCATGATGGCACGGGCCCTAAGGGCCCGCGTCCTATTACATATTAACACCCCCCCTCAAACTTACGGGGTATACACTGAAAGTTTGTCTAGTAAAAACTGAAATCGAGAAGCTGAAAGAGATTTGGTGAATAAGTTTGCGAGCTGCATCTCAGATGTGACATAGCAAAGGGAGAGCTTCTTATTTAGACACTCTTCACGAACAAAGTGGCAGTCCATCTCAATGTGCTTTGTCCTCTCATGAAAAGTGTTGTTGGAAGCAATGTACATGGTGCTTTTGTTGTCACAATACATGATGGCCGGGTGTTTGATATGGATGACCATGTCTGCTAGAAGGGTTGTAATCCAAGAAATCTTCATCGCAGCTGTAGCCATGGCTCGATACTCGACTTCTGTGGATGAGAGGGACATTTTCTGTTGCTTTTTGCACTTTCAGGAAACAAGAGATTCACCTAAAAAAACACAAAAACCAGTCGTAGAGTGTCTATTGTTGACATCACCACCCCAATTAGCATCCGTATAGATAGATAAATCAAAAGATAAAGAGGAAGTTAAGATAATCCCCTCGTGGGTAGTGTTTCTAATGTATCGAATAATTCGCAAGACAACACTCATATGAACAGAGGTAGGTGCCTGTTGAAATTGATTGGTTGTGTGTACTGCATGAGAAATGTCTGGTCTAGTAATGGTGAGATAGGTGAGTGCATGTATGAGCTGTCGATAAGGGGTGGGATCTTCTAATTTCTCACCATCAGTGGCACGTAATTTGGTGCCTAGGACTTCGGGTGTGTCAACAACCTTAGTGTCTGTAATACCGGATCTTTCAATAATATCGATAGCAAACTTGGTTTGAAACATAAAGTATCCACAACTAATTTTGGTTATCTCAATACCCAAAAAGTAATTTAGCAAGCCCAAGTCTTTCATATCAAATTCATGATGCAGATTAAATTTAACTTCAGCAATTCCCACTTAATCACTTTCTGTGATGATCATGTCATCCACATACAAAAGCAAGATAACAATACCAGATTTTGTTTTTCGTACAAACAATGCAATATCAGTATAGCAAATCACAAAATTATGCAAATGCATGAATTTTTCAAATCGATCAAACCAAGCTTTTGGAGCTTGTTTCAGACCGTACAAGGCTTTTCGTAATTTAAGAGCATGACCAGGAGAGAGAGTGATGCCAGGAGGAGGACTCACGAAGATTTCTTCATTCAAGTAACCGTTCAAAAAAGCATTCTTGACATCAAGTTGGTATATATTCCATTGCTTGATTGCACTAATGGTGATGAGAATTCTAATTGTGGTCATTCGAGCTACTGGAGCAAAGGTTTCATCATAGTCAATTCCATATTCTTGGGCATAACCTTTAGCAACTAGTCTAGTCTTGTATCTCTCAATGTGATCGTTGCTGTGAGTTTTGATTTTATATACCCATCGACATCCAATGACTTTTTTATCTTTAGGCAAGGGTGCAACTATCCATGTCTGAGCCTTGTCTAGGGCGTTGAGTTAATCGTTCATAGCATTTCCCATTCTAGAATACCTTTAGCTTGATGATAGAACCTAGGCTCCTTAACTTGACGAAGGGTGGCAATCAAATTTATTCGTTGTGGTTCAAAAGATTCATATAACACAAATCGCTGAGGTGGTCTAGAAACCCTGGGTTCTAAGCTTGTAGTATCAGGTTTCATGTGGGCTTCATGAGTTGTTCTAGGTCGTCTTGTATAATTTGAGGGGAAGGGTTCAACAATTGACCGAGTATCACCAGTGGTGTGTGAAATATCATTGGTGTCAATATGATCTTCTTGAATGTCTTGATGATCTACTGAGTCACAATCATTATCTTCTTGTAGCTCAAAAACATCTTTAGGAATGAAGGGTTTCGAATTTTCCAAGGATTTGGACTCATAATAAATGTCATGCTCAAAAAATTTTACATCCTTGGACACATACTACCTCTTTTTGTCAATGCCATAACCAAGGAAGACACATTCAATAGCTCTAGGTGATAATTTGTCATTCTTGTCTGAATACACAAAACATCTACATCCAAAAACCCTAAGTCTTTCATAATATGGAGGGATGTTGTATAATTTTTCGAAAGGTGAAGTATTCTCAAGGTTAGATGACGGCATTCTATTTATAAGGTATACAGCGGTAAGAATAGCGGCCCATAAGAATTTAGGAACCTTACTAGCAATTAGCATAGTTCTACAAGTTTCAATAATATACTTATGTTTTCGTTCTGCTAGACCATTTGTTGAGGTGTTTTAGTGCATGATTTTTGGTGTATAATACCATTAGTTTTAATAAATTTATGAAATTCATTAGACATGTACTCTCCTCCCGAATCGGATCTAAAGATTTTAATGGTTGCTCCAAATTGATTTTTGATCATGTTATAAAATACTACAAAGTTTTCAAATACTTCGGATTTGTGTTTTAAGAGATATATCCATGTAAATCAAGTAAAGTCATCTACAAAAATCACATAGTATTGCAATCCTCCTTTAGAAACAACGGGCGCGGGGCCACAAACATCCGAATGTATTAAATCAAAAGCTTTCTTTGGTACATAGTTTCTTTCTCCAAAGGGGAGATGATGCATTTTTCCAAGAAGACAATCTTTACATTCAAAATTTTTCTCTCTAATGCTTTTCATCAAAGGAATGTTACATTATTTTTAAGAGTTCAAGTATCCAAGTCTTTTATGCCATAACGTAGCATCTTGAGTTATATTACAAAAACCCGATTTTGGCATAACAAGATAGTCCTTTTTGTATAGTCCACTTTCTCTATGACCTTGACCAATCACCTTCTTCGATAGGTGATCCTGCACCACACAATGTTTGGATGAGAAAGTGACTATACAATTGTTATCACATATTTGAGCAACCGAGAGTAGATTTAAATTAAGTTTAGGTATAAAACTTTCATTTTGAATTTTAAAGTCTTGTTTTTCAAGGTTTCCTAATTTTTTGATTTGGAGTTTTGTTTCATCGGCCGTAAACACATGCTTTTCAATGGTTTCACAAGAATTAACCAAAGAATCTTCACTATGTGTCATATTAAAAGATGCACCGGAATCTAAAAACCAAGACATACCTTGCGAAGTAGATAGAGCACTCCTGGAGATGCTTGCTTTTTCTTTAAAAATTTCTTCTATATACGCTTTTATGTTGTTGGGCAAGACACCTCATTCTTCCACGGCTCCCACGTTTTCACCCATTTTCTGAAGTAGAGGACAAGTGGTTTTAATGTGTCTCCTTTCCTTGCAATAATGGCAAATTGTATCCATGTTAGGCCATGGTCCCGTGGGCTTCTTGAATGTGCCTTTATTGTTCTTGGCATGTGGAGGCTTGTAAGTCTTCAAATTTTTTCCTGGTCTTGATGCAGCAAGTACGACTTCTTTGGTCACATGCATGCTTTTCAATCTTGTTTCCTCCGTAACAAGATAGACAAGAAAGGTATCCCCTCTAGGTCTAGGTTTCCTATGTATAAGGCTTGATCTAATGTTTTCAAATTCGTCTCTTAAACCACGCATAAACAAGAAGAAATATTGATTTTCCAAAAATTCTTGAAATTCGTCTAATTTGTGAAGTTTTCCAAATTTGTCAAAACTCCTTAATTGAGTCCAAAGTTCTGAAAATTCATTGTGATAGTCCCTAATGCTTAGGTTCTCTTGTTTGAGCATAATCATTCTTTCTATGAGATCAATTTGAAAGACAAAATCATCTTGAGAACGAAGCTTTTTCAAATATTCTCAAGTTTCAAACGCATTTTCAAAAGCATTAATCCGATTTCTAAGTTTTTCATCCACATTTTGACAAATGATTCATGTGATTTTTGCATTCATTTTTTCCCATAATTTCAAATCGATTTTGAATTTCTCATGTGCTTTGATGATTTCATCATAATCTAGGCCATCAATGTCCAAAATTGGTTCCTTTATAGTCCCATCAATGTAATCCCAAAAATCTTTTGATAAAAAATATTTTTTTCATTTATCTAGCCCAACTTTGATAACTTTTCGGGTCTAGAATACATCTAAACAACTCATTTTTGCCTTCCATTTGTGCAAAAAATGAATATTTTGAACTAACCTTAAGTTTGATGCAAATCTTCAATTTTTGCATTTTCAGCATGCTTCCCGATGCACTCATTTTCTTCAATCCGAGGCTCTGATACCATGTAAATACTTGTTGATAATCGAAGGTTGATGTGGCTCGCCCTTTGGCCATGATGGCGCGGGCCCTAAGGGCCCGCGTCCTATTACATATTAACACACCACACTTGTCAAACTCATTAACTAGTATTTTGTGACTGCATCCTATGAGTTGAGGCCTTCTGGGCATCCATACTTCTAACCAAACACATCCTTTAAGCCCTGTAGGGTCACATATTACAGATGCATACGAGCGTGTTAATGCTGTGTGCACGAATTTGTCTCAGCATCAAGCATTTTTCCCATTCGCCAGTCAAACCTTGCACTCAGCCCAGCTTTGCAAATGCTTACTCCATAATCCAACAATAGCTCAACAATGAGGGATAACACAGTACCGTGCCACAAAAGAATATATAAGTTGGGAGTATCGCATCTGTTTTGATCAAAGGGATAGATTGCACAAGGTCCTGCATGTATTAGTGGTCATTCCGACATGAGCCTGTAACAAGCTTATGGTGGTGTGCTCTGTGCCTCTTGAACTGTTCTTTTGCAGTTGCAAAGTTCTTGGACAAACTAATGCCCAACTTGTAGAACATCCATATGCTAAAAGAATTTTGTGCTTTGCTAACATATGCTCTTTTGTGACCAGGTGGAAAGCACATTGGTGGCTGCACCGGTATGTTTCCTTTGCTTAAGGTTCTGAACTGGGAGTCCAGATGTGCCTTTTTATCTTAAATTACCAAAATATTTGATTTTGTGGTTAACTCGTTGAACCCATATATTTGTTGGATACTAAGTGACAAAATCGCTGCAATACTTGTGAATGCCTAATACACAAAACATTGTTTCTTTGAATGCAAAAAAACGAACACTGTTTCTGAAATTCCTTCATAGTTTTTTGGCTTTCATATCCAACCATTAGTTTGTGAAATTTCATGAGCTTCTGTTTCTCTACTTTTGTGCAGATACTGTAAAGCTGCACCGAAAAGGAGAACTCATATCTTTACTTGCCGAAGCTGGGGTTGAGAGCAGCCAAAGCTTGTAAGTTGGGACTTCCTTGTACCAATAAGAAAAGGTAATCTTTCTGTCAAAAGGAAAAAAGAACAAGAGGTAATCTTAAAGATTAGGAACCAGCATCCGTGGGATCTTCATGAAATGATTCTTTGGCCATACTTGTAATTTGATGCTTGTCGGATATCTCTATTGTTAACACGTCTTTGGCAGGGACAAAATCTCTTTGAATTTCAGAAACACTTATCAGTATTCCATAAGAGGAACTACTGATCAAACCTTCCAAGCAACTTCTATTTATGTTTCCTCTCTTTTTATGTTGATCTTGTGTAATTGCTCATCGCCCTCACTCATCCAAAGAATATGTGAAACAATGTAACTACTCAGATACTCTGCTTGTCTAGATGAGTGTTTAAGACACGTCACCCATGGTGAATAAGCGAAAACTTTAAGAATTGCGTTCCGCTTTCCCCAGTGGAATTGTAAGTGGTGCCTGACGTGTCCCCCGGGCGTCCATGCATGTGCTTTTCACACAGTTTTGTGATTGGATGGGCATGCGGCACCTTTGCTGGCAGGTCTTAAAGCTGTGCCTCTGATTGGTAGCCAGTATTTGGCTTTGAAATGCTAATTGCCAGGCTTGGGATGCCTACATATAGCACCGTTTAGGAGTTGGTATTTAAGAACTGGTTGTTGTTGATCTGCTCCTTGCCTTAGCTATGAGGAATTTTTCTCAAACCATGCCTCAGAATGTTGAGCCCGCAACGCCTGAATTTACTTGAGCAAACTGGGCTCGGCGATTTAAGTACAACTTCTGTCTTGATTCATCCACATCGACCTACTTATCTTACTGAACTACCCTGGTTGAGGATAGTAAAACTAGAACTGAAGTTTGAAAAGATGCGACCTTACGGACTGAGAGAGCGCTAGTGGACTACAGGTCAAGAAGAGAGTATGAGGAAGCGACGCCAAATATATTAATCATTTTCTGTTGGCGTATATCTCATGGAGCCATCAAGAGATGGCTGATGCCTACGGTCTCTCTCTCTCTCTCTTTCTCTCTCTCTCTCTCTCTCTATATATATATATATATATATATATATATATATCCTGTTCATCATTGATGTATTCGTGAGTGTAATTTAAAAAGTTCTCTCTATAAAGAAGCTGGAGCACGCATTCAATTATAGTGTGCATTCATATTAGGTAATGGTAATTGCATATTGTTACCAGTCCTAAGCATGTATGAGACGCAATAAGTATTCTACGCTTCAAACCTGAGAGCACCAAATCCAAATAGGCAACAAGCTTAGTGGAGCATCTTATTCTCAGTTTTAACACCACGTCCCATTTGGGACCAAAGCTAAACCGTTCTTAGGCCTAAATATAAATAAATAAATAAATAAATAAATAAATAAAAATATATATATGTCGGTGACAATAATCTTGAAGAGAAATGCATTTCTAAGTGTGGATAGTTTATACTCACCTACCATAAACTTCTTGCTCAATTCACTCATCAGATCTTCATTTCAAAGGTAGATGAACAGAGGGCAAGAAATGATCAAGTCGCTTATTTTCAATTATTTGAGAATCACCTCTGCCTTGTACAATAAAGGATGGGTAAGATGTCCCAACTTTTGGCTTCCCTATCTCAAGCTAGTGTATGCTATCATATCGATTGTTTTAACTTACTCAAACCGCCTTTTTAAATCCGATTGCAGATTCACTAATCACTGTGAAGAAGATTTGCTCAGACTGCAAAGCAATTAACTTGCTTCATCATGTTAATTAAGGTTTGCTGCATATCCAAAAAGAGCACCAACTTTCTGACCACCATTGTCAGCAACAATAATTTGAAGTTCCACTAGCTTAAACAACTTTAGAAACTCTAAATACTGACTTCTGGCTGTTTTGTTTATCAAAATTACATTTACAACCAAACCCTTTCCATTTTCATTCGAGCATGAAACCTCTCCTTTTCTTTTCTGAAGGAAAAAATGAAAGGAGAAGTTTCATGTTTGCGATGAAAACTGAAAGGATTTGGTTGCACATTTTTTTTTGAGGAATAAAACGAAAAGATGATGCATGGGGAGAGGGGGGAAGCCAGTATTCAAAGTTGATAAAGTTGTTTAAGCATGAAACTGTCTTCTTACTTTGATAGCATATGCAAAAAAGAATGCCCCTTTACAAAAGGACACTTAGTTTTGTGTCAGGATAACAAAATGACTATGCTCTTGGTGCAGTCCTGACCAAGCACATCGCATGAGTTGCACCAATGGCCGCTGAAAGAACATGGTGTGAATTCGACTCTTCGTCCACTAAAAAAAACTTCACCTCTAACGGGAATGGCTGAATCCCTGGCAGTCCAGGAACACCAAGTTGGCAATCTTTCGCATTGCCCCACATGTATTACTTCCCCTCATCTGTAACTCCAAAATAGAAATCCAAACATCAATGCCAGGAGAAACCAGAATTTAATCATCTGAAGTTTGGGCAATGACATTGGCCTCTACGTACTTAATTTGCAGCCGCTAAACAGTTGAAGAAGCATTATAAGTATGAGAAGCAACGACAAACG
The DNA here is from genome assembly GCA_036023115.1 of Brasenia schreberi. Classification (NCBI taxonomy): domain Eukaryota; kingdom Viridiplantae; phylum Streptophyta; class Magnoliopsida; order Nymphaeales; family Cabombaceae; genus Brasenia; species Brasenia schreberi. Next base: position 1,464,933 of record JAYKKT010000086.1, on the reverse strand, counting down.
TCTCAAGTAGAAATACAATCTTGGCAAGTTCCAGACATGGAGAGACCAACAAAACTAACAACTACCTGAAAATTTCCATCTCCATTTATAACATGGTTCTCTGCATCCTTTTGCAAATGCACTAAGATTAATACATGACCATTGTTTGGTAAGAAAAAGTGATTGATGACAGCCACATGAATGACTCGTTTACAAAAAGTTCACAAAGAGAACATAAGGACAAAAATGTCATTCATGAATTTAGTCGGTTGTTGAATACATCCAAGTAAAACACGGAGTAGATGCAGTTTTGAAATGATATTCACCTTTCTCTAGAAAGCTGATTAGTTAAGTGAATTTCTTTAAATTTCTCAAAACTATTTCTGTAAGCTGATTAGTGAAGTGGATAAGGTAACTTCCTCGTTCATATTTCTCATTCCACAACAAAAAACAAATAAGACGGACCATAATACATAAAATTTACGTGGTGAAACACCTTTTATCACTATATTCAAGCATGCAAAATAAACTTCACATAAACTTCTATATGATTTGCAACCAGGAAAATTTTCAATACGATGCACCCGCTAACAAGCATTTCCAAAACTCAAGATTTACTGTGTTTCTGCACTATAAATTGGAACATCCAAGATAAACGAAAGATCCACTGCAAACGATGCAGAAGTATGCAACATCATGATGATGCAAAAGTCAACCAAGACAGCCAACACAGAAAGCACTTGATTGCCTGAGCCACCTGGGTGGCTCAGCCAATGAATGGGATTCACTTCCCTTTGTTCGAGACCCAGCCAAGAAGTCTACTCTGCTTAGAATGCACTGCAACTTTGAGACCTTTGAAAATCTCAGTATTCAACTAGTCTCAAAGAGCAAGAAAGGTGTTTTCTCTTCCAAGATTAGGTAGAAAATATAAACATGATAAAGCATACCAGTTATTGCAGCAGATGATGAACTACCACATGCAATGTAAACAACACGCTCCCCAGAAAGGCACTCAATTTCTCTTGGAAGTTCACCATTTTGTTTGGTACCATGACCTAGCTGTCCTTGTCTACCATGGCCCCATGTCAGGATCCTTCCTTCACCTAAAATTCATCACAAGCACATGACGGTCAAATCAATATTGCAGCTATCTATTATTTAGTTAATGTTTCTGAAAATCATGACACTAAATTGCCTCTCATTTCTTGACTTTTTCAGCATTCAGTATTTCCACAATCATGATCCTAAGCTCTCTCCCACTACTTTGCCTTTTCCAGCAAGTAGCAAACGCTGGTTTTAACGTGAGTAGGTCCAAAGTTTAATCATTTTGTTAGTGGACAGTTAACATCATTACTGCTGCTTATCCTAATCATTGCAGCTTTATAAACATGAAATAATTAATTGTCAAAAGAAGAGAAGTAATTAAGCTAAACTCATAAAGTTAGTGAGTGCTTCTTACTTCCACAAACTTAATCTGTGGAAGTATGCTTGGCACATGGCGTGATGAAAACTGTTAGCTTATAGGGAGAATATGCCAATGAACATAAAGTTATGTGCATGATATGGATTTCTTGACTGGTTTCCAAGTAATTTTGTGCATTCCAAGATTCATGACTGTTGATTTGATGCTAAGTGGACGATAACATTTTGACATACTAGTTAATGCTGCAGAATGATAACCACCACATGCTATCTGAATAATCTCCATGCCTTCAAGGCTAGGAATGGGTTGTGGTCTCCAGTCACTGACTCTATCACCCTTCCCAAGCTCAAAGTTCGAGTTACCTGCCAAAAGCAAGATAAGGGAGAACTGATCAAACATTGAGGAAAATATCCTAAAATATGGGCAAGACAGTACGATCTGTAAGGCTCTCTATCTTCACCATGTATAACCAAACCGCTAGAAGCCAATATTTCATAAAACGATACAGTATGTTAGATGGCTCCTGGGGGCCAAACATTCAATATGTCCCCTGTGCATGAAACCTTTATTCCATTGAGATATGTAGAATAAACAGTTTCCATTTTACCAATACAGCATAAATAAACCAACCACCAATTATGACCTAGGGGATCAACAGAATTCATTGATCAATTGGAATAAAATATAAATGACCACCAAGCCCGGTAGAACCCTCTCAACATCATGAACAACAATGGCGATATTACAATAGAAGCTAATCCTGCAGTAGATGAACTTTTTATTTCTAATCAAATAACGAAGTGCAACACCAAATGCATATGGGCAATGATTCTAGCATGCGATGCCTCGCATGGTTGGACCGAGCGCCACATATCTCCGCATCTGGATCTGCCATCGGTCATCCTTTCACCTCCATCGATAATCGATCTACCGCCGCCATCGATTATGTGACTTTAACTCTGTGGTAGAGTGACACCATCGGCGACCAAGGTGATTCAAGCTCATCCTCTGTCATGGCCATCAACCTCCTAGTAACCACCATTGTCGACCACCGCCAGTCGAATGGCCGCCTCGTCATGGTCATGCCGTTGTTGCCATTTAAGCTCTAATACCGTGTTAGAAAACATACCATGTTAGAAAACATGTAAAATTACTTAAATGATCAAATCTATATACAACCAGCCACACAAGGTTTATTTACAACGTTATAATGATGTGTTTATTATATACATAGTAATTTGCCATTAGCTAGGCTGGTTGTGAAAGGTTGGCCCATCGGCTACTGGTTGGGTCTCACTGGCCTGGTCCAGCTGGTCTCAATCCTGATGACCTGGGTCCGTTGGGACCTGATTACAAAGATAAACTTATAGGCCCTATTGGCCCAACCCTATTACATTTTAACAACTTCATCAGGAAAAGAAGGAAGATTTGTCTTCTTTTCCTATGGTTGGTGTGAACCGTGAAACTCTCTTTTGTTATGTCTTCTATTCAAAACGTCTTACCAAGTTGTGCTGCACATAACTCTTCCTGCCATTTTGTGGAGCAGCAGATGCCAGTCTCCGGCAACCTTGTATCAAATACACCATAAGATCCGGTTCTAGGATATGTTGGAACAAGTCACGTCTACGTACTTTGCTTATCCTTTGTGCTTGAACCTTGCTCTTGTACATCGAAAACTTGGGAGTAGCCCATAGCATGCCCTACGAATTTGGCCGTGGGCTATAACTATTTCCTTGATTCTTCTAATTTTGGGTGGGGTTGGCTGCCCCGCCTGTCTCATTCTAGATCCACCACTGACCACCAGGGGAGCTTATATTTAAGGGCTTAACGTAATTTGAGTATAGTTACCTCATATTTAATTATTCATTTGAGGTTCTAAACTTGAATTATTCATTTGCAAAAGGAAAATACTCCCAATGATGGACTTGGGTTGAATCGATTCACACATCACTATACTTTACATAATTACCAATTACTGTATCGGATCCAGATTCAAATTGGGATCTGATAAAACTAGTGAATCCATTTGGGGTCGTCAAACTCATAGCATCAAGTGTTCGTTTGGAAAGCTGACCAGAAAGATGTGCTTAGAATGCTGAAAGCCTTTCAACTCTCTCTCTCTCTCTCTGTGTGTGTGTGTGTGCGCGCGCGCGCGAGTTCACGCCACTGGGAACCTCATACGTCTTGGTACATCACATTCTTGCATTTAAGATCAATGCGACGATATTAATACTACCAAAAGAAGTTCTTTTCCATATAGTTCATATTTATTACCTAGTACATCAATCTTTGCCTTTGTTTTCTATTGTGACAGACCCTCGACAGAAGCGCTTTCCCAAAACCAATCTTTGTAATTCGACATCTTAGACGAACCATTCTACTAAAAGGTCAGTGGCAGATCCAGAAACTTGTTTTGGGCGGAGTATGCTTTAAAAGTTTTCAGATTCTGTTGAAAATTTCAGTACGTAATTGAAAATTTCAGAATTTCGGGTGAGGTAGTCGCCCCACCAATGTGGATCCGCCACTGTAGAAGATGATCACAAAAGACCATCAGTTCCTGATAAAATGTACATAGTGATGGATTGCTGAAAATAAGGAACTTTTTTTTCTTGGCTTTAAAATTTTCAGATTCTGTTGAAAATTTCAATACTTAATTGAAAAATTCAGAATTTCGGGTGAGGCAGTTGCCCCACCAATGTGGATCCGCCACTGTAGAAGATGATCACGAAAGACCATCAGTTCCTGATAAAATGTACGTAGTGATGGATTGCTGAAAATAAGGAACTTTTTTTCTTGATCTATAGTGGCGGTTCGGCGAGTCTGTGATTTCTTTTCCAAAGGGGTGAATAGCCCACGCAACCTTTTATGGAGGGGGATGTAATGTTGTCCATGAATTCAACCGTGGGTTATAGCTTTTCTAGTTGAGTTTTCAAATTCCGGGTGGAGCGGATCCCCAATTCGGTGCATTCACAGTTCCATGACCACTGATTGAGGACGAGTTTCGACGAACCCACCACCTCAAGATGGCAGGGACCAACAGGCACCACGAATGTGCAGGCAGAACAAGAGCATGCACGGCTTGAACTACGACTTCTTTTTTCCGGGCAGGCATGTTCGGGGCATGGTAGATCCCCTACTAGATGCACACTCCGAGTATTGAACTCATGACCTTTTCCAACTAGAGGCTTGCCGGAAAGCTAGATGAGCTACAGCTCCATATGCTAATTGGTCTAAAGCGCACACTAATTTCCTCAATTATCTCAAAGCATCAAAAAGTAAGGGTGTTCATGGAGCCGCCAGAACCCAACTGACCGGTCGGTTCGATTCTAGTTGGAAAAAATTCTGGTGGTTCGAATTGAAACCAAACCGAATGGAACTGTTATATACATATCCACATTTTATATGTATGGTTGTAAAACTTAGATATAATTTTGTAAGTTTATATATATATGAATTTTATAACCTGATGTCAGTAGATCTAAATAATCTCATGGCATAATACATTGTATTTAGCAAAATCCTTAAATTAGCAGAATCATGGTTTAGAACCAAACCAAACTGGAACCGGTGGTTGGGTTTGGTTCGGTTCTAGCCATAGCACGGTTAGATTATCTAAAAGTTGAGAACTACAAATAATGGTTTGGTTCGAGGTTGAGGTTAGAACCGATCCAAACCAAATCATCAACACCCCTATTAAAATGTATATGATTAGAAACTTTGAATATATCAACGTCTAATGCGTTTACTACATGCACAAATAGTACACAACAAGATTGAGGTACTGAAACCCACAGATGGTAAAAAAATGATATATATATATATATATATTCATATTTTATACGTATGGTTATAAAACTATATATAATTTTTATAAGTTTATATATATGAGTTTTATAACCTCATGTACATATAAAATGTAGGTCATAGATCCAAATAATCTCATGACATAATACATTGTATTTAGCAAAATCCTTAAATTAGTAGAACCGTAGTTTAAAACCGAATCAAACACGAACCAATAGTTTGGTTCGGTTCTAGCCATAGCACAGTTTGGTTATCTAAAAGTTGAGAACTGAAACCAAACCAAACCAAATCAAACCGAACTGGACTGTAAACACCCTTATCAACAAGTATATGATCAGAAACTTCTAATATATCCTGGACATCAAATCCATTTACTACATGCACAAATAGTACAACAAGATTGAGGTCTTGAAACCCACAAATGGTAAAATGAAATGAGCTGCTTGTGGTTGGGCTTAATTCAACTTGCAATCGGCTCGTTTGTGCTGTTCGGTTCATGATCTAAACAAGCCGAACGTAAGCTGGCTCTTTAAGCTATAAACTGAAGATCAAGAATGGATATTTGGTTTGGCTCGATTCGGATTAGCTCATTTAGTTAAGCATGTAGAACATGAGATTTCTAATACCGGGGGCTTGCACAAGGCTTCAGCCTCCCCATTACAACAAAAAAAGAATACAATTCCAATTTGTTGCCATTTTAAAAGAAATTCAACGATATTATTCTAACAATATCTAGTGAGATGAATGTTGTGGTCACACAAGGAAACACCGTATTTGTATTGAGGTTATTATAAATAAATTAGAAATGGTACCGATAAATAATAAAATGAGGAAAAATTATTTTAAATGGTTAAAACACATGAAAAGACAATGAAAGGAAAAAGAAGATACGAGAAACTAGGTGATAAAAATATTAAAAGAAGAAGCAAAATGCCACAAGAGTATTGTTTGTATTTAAAATAAAGAAAATCATTTAAGATGATCTAGATACAATGTTTAATTAATTGTTAGCATGACAAAAGATCCAACTTAATTGAAACAAAAAATTTGTGTAGCCGACCCCATTTAGATTGGGAAAAGGCTTAGTTGTTCTTGTTATTTATACAAATTATCATGTGAAAAATAAAAAATATAAAGGCTCAAAGTATGGAAATTTATTAATATTCAGTAGAGAGAAACATCTATGTAATGCATTGCAAGAAACGACGAATGTCACACATTCATATCTCCACACGTTTTTTATGAAAATGCGTTTTATATAAAAGGAAAGAAAGCAACAAGCCAAGACAATCTTAACGAGGGATTCTAAGAACTTATTGTAGAAAATGAGTCGGACCATCTTAGACTTCCTCCTCATTTGGTCCAAGATGAATAACACACATGCACTTGACATGTTACCATATTCACTAAGCACATGTCGAGTGGCCTGCATTTTTCAGGTTTCAATCCTAATTTGGCCTCAACTTGGTCTAGAATTGCAGGCCCACCAGGATGTGCAATCCAAAAGATGGAGTTATAATCAGAGATGCCTAAGGGTTGAAAGGCTTCAACCAAAGCTTTCTCAATGTTCTTTGAGATGAGGCCAGGAACATCCTTGAGGAGATGGAATGTGAGCCCAACTTCACGAAGGTGACCATCAATGGCCCCTTCACTATCTGGGAGGATTGTTTGTGCAGTCCATACCAATTCAAACAAAGGCTTCTCAACCCCTTGTATGGGGTCTGAACCAACAATCACAGCAGCTGCACCATCTCCAAACAGTGCTTGCCCCACAAGGCTATCAAGATGGGTATCACTTGGGCCACGGAAAGTGACTGCAGTGATTTCTGAACAAACCACTAGCACACGTGCACTTTTGTTGTTTTCAGCCAAGTCTTTTGCAAACGGAGCACCGTGCCACCAGCAAAACAGCCTTGTTGGTACATCATGTAACGCTTCACATATGGGCGAAGGCCTAATAGCTTAGTGAGCTGGTAGTCAGCACCAGGCATGTCCACACCACTTGTGGTGCAAAATATGAGGTGGGTAATCTTGGACTTGGGCTGGCCCCATTCCTTGATGGCCTTTGTTGCTGCCTCTTTTCCTAACTTTGGTACTTCCACAACCACCATGTCTTGCCTTGCATCCAATGAAGGTGCCATATACTCACATATATTGGGATTCTCCTTCAGGATCTCTTCCGTCAAGTGCATGTATATATGTACACTATAGGTTAAACCCGCGAAAACCAAACTCGAACCAAGCCTTCTCCCACACCAAGTGAGCTCAACGACTTGAATTTGATAAGCCATCATTGTGATCAGTGGTGGATCCACATTGCGGCGGGGTGGAGTCACCGCCCAAAATTAATTTTTTTTTGAATTAAGCATTAAAAAATTTCAAAAGAAATGAAAATTTTTAAAAATCGCCTCACGTGAACCAAAGTTCCCGCTACCCAAAACAAATTTCTGAATCCGCCACGAATTGTGCTCGGTCTTGTATCACATTTGTATGCAAGTAGACATATTCTACAGACAACCCTTTTCTGTGAGAAGGAACTCATCCGAATTACACTATCACAACAATTATCCAACATGTAAACCTAGATGTCTCGATGCATCCAACGGCTTCGACTAACTGAAATTCTAAACTACCAATTTAGATGCATTCAACTGAACGGCCAAGATGTGATGTATGATGCCTACCATCATATATCATATTATACGTCTGTTAACTTTAGTCCTATGATCTCTCTAAACTGATCAATAGTGGGTAGTTCTTTGCACATGAGATGAGCATATATGGGGCACAAGTGTATGAGTTTTAATTCTGATTCGTTTGCAATACCTTAATCTTGACCAAACCTTTCGTGATTGCAGATGGTTGATTAGAGGGTGCAATGCGAGGAAATAAAGAAGTTGCCCGCGCTATTATCAACCAAGCACGCTTAACTTCTGAATTTCAGTGCGATCCGATGTGTTACCAATGAAAAGACAGCACCATTGATAAAACATAAACAGATCTTTCAACTACTTAACGCAACCCTTCTCCCTTATTCGAGAATACAATCAATAGCACTTAATAGATCAGAGCAATATATGTGATAAGAGGTTGTGGCAGGGAGTGAAGAACATACACATTCTCTTGAACTTCTCCTTGAGTTCAGTCTTGTGCTCGCTGTTGGTGATCCTGAAGTAGTAGTCAGGGTAGGTGCTCTGCTCAACGGCGTTCGGGGGCGTGGCCGTGCCGATTGCGAGCACGGTGGCAGGGCCATCAGCCCTCTGCGCTCTTCGGATCTCATCCACGCTCACCATCCTGTTGCTGTGGGGGATCAAACCTGTTAAGATGGCTGTGGGTGATAAAGGGGAGGGCAGAAGCTGCTTGGTGATGGTGCTGAGCTCAGCTGCCTCTCAAGGGAGCCATGGTTATTTATAAAAGAAGCAGAGTGGGCGTGGTAGATGGACTTTCACGTGCCCACCCAACTTAATGACTTAATTGCAGGGTCCGAACCCTGAGCACCTCTCTTGCCACCGGGTGATTTACAGTCGAACTTCAAAGCCCCACTGCCTCATCAATTTTACAAAAAGCTGCTTCTATTTTACTTGTATGCTAAAAGCCTCACTTAATGTTCTAGTAGCATTGCATTTGACCGCTTGCTTTTTACAATTTGAATGCTAAAGGCTTGTGATGTTAAGCATACATCATTGATTAATTATTTACTAAAACAATCAAACCAAATTATCCAAAATGGTGCACTATATCTCGTGTCATATTAATGGTTATCTCTAACAAAACAAGATTATATAATATTGTTTGTCTTTCAACATCTTTACGGTCATCATTTACCTCTTTTAAAATGTTTATCATCTAATTTTTCACATATCCTCGTTAGGGATTTATGTAACATTTTCTCCAATTATCCAAATCACCTCAAAGTATGTGTTTCTCGTATTATCTTCTATTTTATTTGTAAAAAACTCATTGTAAATCCAGTATTTCCTTCTAGTACAACATCTTCATTTTTGCCATAATCATTTTCTGTATTTTGTATACTAAAGGATCATATTGCTGTATGACACCTACTTTTCAAATTCTAACAACATTTTCAAGTTAAACTCAACCTCCTTGATGACTTTTCAAAATCATCAAGGATGGCACTTTAGACCGAGATATTTAAGCTAAACATAATGATGTGTTTTGTGCACATTCTAACAGCTTTGTTTGTATTAACGTGAATGATTTTAGCTTGTACGACCAAAATACTTAAAGTTGCATGTCTTGAGTTGCTTCTTAAAAGGATGAAAATGTCGATCGGTTTTTGAAATGCAAAGAAAGTGACCCAAGCAGTTGAGTGCAATAACCCAAACATTAAGCACTTCCTTGAATATAACTGATGAAATAGGGACTGCTTCTCCTCTAAACTTGGTTCAAGGCAAACGGTTGAATATAACGGTTCTTAATAGGGAACTGGATCGAGGATCCAATCCATTGGGGGATCATCCACCCTAGCTGCTTGGCATGACCAACAAAAATGCCTGGAAGTTAGGATATGGGTCGTGGATCCGTGCCTGGTGGTAGGTAGCATACTTGAAGAGGCTGAAAACCTTGCTACCTTGATATCTGGAAATGGGTCATGGATTCGGATCTGGGACATACTCGCGTGGTAGGTAATATGCTTGTACACCCAAAGCTAGACATGACTTGTTCGAAAGCAGCCCGAAGGTTTCAATCAAAAGTGAACCGAGTCAAGAACCAGCTAAAACTGGAACAAATCATACAACTGACAGTTTTCCATATTCTTTTTTTCTTCTAAATTTCAAAACTTTTAGTGTTTTTTTTTTTCGGTTTCAAACGAATTAAGACTCAAACCGAAACCAGAGCCAGAACCAACAGTTGTGAACCAGAATTGAAATTGATCCTGTTCCAATTAGGTTCCGGTTCCTAATTCTAAGAAAACCAGAACTAGCAGTTATGAACCGTCAGTTTTAATTTACTTGGAACCAACCGAAACCGTCGATGGAATAAATTGCTTTGATTTTGGATATGGGTCTTGGATTTGGGTCTGGGGTGGGTAGTGCGTGATAGGTAGGACCGTTGGAGGGCACGTTAGAAGTGGTACGGTTAAGAGAGGTGCACCAGTCCCAGGGCCAACGTGGGAGACCGGCGGGTAGTAAAGCGGGTTGGTAGAGAAGCTTTTTTGAGTTCCACTCGTTACTGGCCTGTCATTGATTCCACGCCCTTTGTGAGTATTGGAATCTGCGCCCTCCATAATGTGGCGAGTCTCTTTTCATTTATTGCCGGCCCCATGTGGTGCACTTCGGGTGACAATTTAGGCCGAGCATACGACACGATAGAGTTTAATCAAATCTCAATCTTCTATCATTAATCATTGAGATTTATTTAGATTTAATCTTTATATATATATATATATAAAGAAAAAGTAATTGGAATGAATACATTTTTTCACAACACAATTTTTATGGGTGGTACTTTTCTATTTTTCTAATTAAAATCTCAATCTTTTATTTCAAAGATTAAATAGTGATGATGTTTGTAAAAGATTATGTATGAGAAATATTATGCATTTAGATTTCTCTCTTGATATATAGTGTGTGTACGTGCATGTGTGTTTGTGTTCTATATAAAATATATGCCTATATATATAAAAGCATATATTTTACATTCATATATATTTTATATGCATATGCATATGCATACACTCATATAATTACTTATAATTTAATAGTATAGAATATCATAGAGCAAATTCCATATTTTATTTAAAATGCATGATATAAACAATTTTTTTTAGAAAATTTTCCTTTTTTAGGTTGAGGTGGGACGAAGCAGGTTATATGAGAGTGGGTGCAGCCCCAAGGCCTGTGAGGCGGGGAGAGGTAGAAGAGGAGGTTCCCAACGCGGGGAGGGTGTGGGTGCGGTAAACCGGCTCCACCCCATCCTCCTTACCATCCCTAGTGGCCAAACTCATGATTTGGGTCGGGCTCGTGTCTACACGAAAAAGTCAAAGAGGGTCCAATGCGATTAATTTTGTGCTACTTTGGTGGACGGAGATACAGATTTCTCGGGTCATGTTCATGTCAAAACAAGTATGGCTCAATTAGGTGGTGTCACTATAGATGGATTAGCTTTTTCCGGTGCTGTGTTCATATCGGGTTATCAGTCGTGTCATATACTGTTTGCTCTGGTTATGAGATAGCAGGGCACCACATTGGTATGTACGAACGAGAAGCGGGTAATGGAGCAGGTTGAACGGTCCAATCCATCAATGGGCGGACGGGCCCAAGACCGGGCATAGCCCATTAAAACTGGCCCGCCCATCTGTGTTGGTGTGTAAAATCAAAATGTACCAAACCCGAAGACCCAACAAAAGTCGACTTTAAACGCATGTTTATTTTTGACAGAAACATTGAAAGAACCATCATACAAACTCTCTACGTAATCGAAAACATAAACAAGCCAAATTTCAGGTGGCATAATCCACATCCCGCACGAAGAGCTTCCTCTCACCTGGCTAGCGAGTTAAAAAAAAAAACAAGGTAAACGTCCTGAGATGGATACGCGTGGATGTTTATAAATGGGCCTCGCCCGGGGCCGGGCGAAAGATTTTTGGCCCATATTTGAAGCAGGACCGAATGGCCTATCCCGTAAGGCCACAGGCCTGTTGGATATTATATTGGGCCTATAAAACCCAACCTAAATTTACTTGAAATTCAAATCCAATCACAACATTTCAGGCTTCAACAAGCCATATATGTATGTATTACATATATATATATATACATGCATGTAATAAAAAAAAGTGTATATAAATACATGTCGATGTGTATGTATATACATGTACACGATACATATGTGTACGGAAAAACTATACATACATATATATATATATATATATATATATATATATATATATATATATATATATATATATATATATATATATATATATAAAAAACTATATATGTAGTATATATATATACTACATATATATACATGTATATTTCTACTGTAGTTAAGGCAAGCTTGTCTATTTTTTTTATTACAAGAGACAGCCCACACGCTCACACTTGCACCCTTTGAGAGTCGAACTCCTCATCAACAGCTACAGCACTAGAGCGCCCTGCCGTGCTTTGGATTGGTTTCTTTGAGGTAGACATGACGATTTTGAAGAACCAAACCGAAACCGAAACTGAATTAAGATTTGGCTTAGGTTTTGGTTCTAATTTGAGTTCTAAATTGTTTGAAACCGAAAAAAATATTTAAAATTTTAGAAAAAAAACGAAAAATCAAGCACGCCAATTGGATATCAGTTTCAATTCAGTACCAGTTTCATGAAAAACGAAATTAGAGCAGAACCGAGTGGTCTTCCGTTTCGTGTCAGGTTTGAGCAATTCTAATTACGACCAACTCCTGACCCGATCCGATTCCGGTTGAAGCGATTCCAAACCAGCCTGTTTGGAGTTTACTTGAGGTGGATGCCTCCTAATTCACTAAGTATCATGATAATTAAGTGTTTTTGAGTATCGAGATAAGTGTTTCCGGTTTACTGATTTTTCTTTTCGGAAAGGCCCGATTCTTTCCATATGAATTGGCTATTTTATGACTGAAAGGAGGTGTTTGATTACAGTTCTGGTCTCCTTTTGCTCGTTTTAATCATACATCCATCCATCAGTTTTAATTATCATCTTCTTCCAGCTCCGTCCCATAATAAGTAAAAAGAACCGTTTCAAACTTAGCATTTACTCGCAACAATAACCGGCGTTTAATTAAAAGGAAAAGACACTTTAAAATCGTAATTCGAGTTGAGTTTCATGGTCTGTCCTAATAAATCATCCTATAGAGGTATAATTGTGATTTAGTGTCTCTCTCTCATAGAGGTATAATTGTGATTTAGTGTCTTTCTCTCACATTGAACTTGGACTTTCACGCACGTACGCGCATGCGCACACACACATTGGACTTGGATTTACATAAGATGTCCAACTCTTATTTATATAAAAATTGTCCGAATCATAACTGACGGAGGCACAACCTTTAGATTCCTGTAACACAATTTGTGTGAACTTCCAATGTCTCTTCTTTTTGTGTGTGCGCGTGAGAAATAAGAAGCGAATCTCTCAGCCAACATGGCACTTTTAGCTCTCTCTCTCTCTCACACACACACATTTTGAAAGGTACGTGACTACGTTGAAGCTTGTAACTGATTATCTTAATGCAAACCACTACCTTCTTTGTAGAAAGGATTGAGCTTAAGTGCACCAACTCAGTTGCATTGGATCGAAGCTCAGCAGCTCTTCCACGCTCCTCCATTCAAAATATGGCAGCCGGTTGTCTTCTCCCACAGGCAAACTCTCAGGGCATGAAGACCGACCATCATCCGCCTGATCCTCCAATGAAAATCCAACCGAATCATCGCTGAACCACAGCCTTTGATTTTCGTCTGCTTCACCTCTGAAAACTTCACTCCCAAGCTCAGGAAAGCTAGCCACTGAACTGCATCTTGTATTATTGGTTGCTATCATGGTGGTCTCCGAACCCTTTGTAGTGCCTTCATAACCTCTCAAACTATCCGAATTTCGTACCTGCTTTAGGCATGGCCGCGGCGCTGTCGAAGAGGAACATGAGGAAGGAAGAAGATCGTGAGAAACTTCTGGTTGTTGTTCATCAGGCAGGTTCAATACTGCAGATGAACCATAGAGCTTGTGGGCGGCGGCATCATAGGCCAGAGCAGCCTGGCAAGAGGTGTCAAAGGAGCCGAGCCAGAGCCGTGTGCCTCTGCTAGGCTCACGTATCTCAGCCACCCACTTTCCCCAAATTCTCTGCCTCACACCCTTGTAATGGCACAGTGCATTTTCAGGCCCTCCTTTGCCTTTCATGCACCCTTTCCTTGATCCCCTGCTGATGGTTTTCTTCGATTGCTTGCTCTCTAATTTCCCCATGGCCTACAAGGTTGTTGGTATCTGCAAAACAGAAATCTTTTCCTGCCGCTGTTATCGATGGTGAAGGTTTCTTGGTGTTGACGCCGCAAAGTTGAGAGGGTTGGCTACAGTGTGTTTTCGGTGAGTCCTCCAAATTCTGGAAGTTAATATGATTAGCTCCATGGGTTTTTATATTGGCAGGGTTCTAAGAAGTCACCACGCACCAGTGCCTTCGGACAGATGGCTACGTAAGGGATTGCATGAAATAGTGTAAATTTCTACGTGTCTGCGTCCTGCTTATGAGAGCTGGAGGAGGGGTGGAGAGAGAGCTGCTTCAACTAAGGTTTTTAGAGGGTTGGACAAATAAGAGAGAGAGGGAGAGGGAGAGGGAGAGAGGGAGGGAGCTGCTTCTGTGAGCTGTTTTTACTGCAGTAAAGGTTTGTAGAGGGTGCGAGAAATGAGAAAGCGGCAAGCTCCAAGGACATAGCCTGTGGGAATCGATACGTGGCCTCCTGCGACTGTTACATTGATTACCGAACAAATTCTTCGATTTATTGTTCGTAATATGCCATTCGGGTGTCTTCTCTCTGGCATCATTCGGCTTCCTGGAGGCTGATGGCGTAATCTGTTACGTTTCTTTCTGTGAATTTCAGGCACTGAGCCGTCTTCACTGACTAAAGGTTTTGTATTACTTATGATCAAATAAAGCAAACGGACGCGATATGCCGTGGATGTTATCAACTTGATCTGCATTAATTCAGAGCAATTAAGTGATATGCTAACTGGGGTTTTGAGAGAGAGAGAGAGAGAGAGAGAGAGAGAGAGAGAGAGAGAGAGAGAGAGAGAGAGAGAGAGAGAGAGAGAGAGAGTCATTCCCTTCTGCAACAACCCCGCCCCTCACCTGCCGACCCAACACACCCACACTATTGTTCTTTCGGATTCGTTGAAGAACGCTGTTTCAATAATCTAGCAAGGTGCCTACTTTTCAGCTGAAGCTCTCAGAAGCTCTTCTTCTAATTTAACAATTTTGTTTCATATTCAAATTTAACTTCCTCCCATTGTTCGGATTTGCTTATGAACAATTCCTACAATTTCTGGTCATGTTGTTCCTTAATATGCCTAACCTGCCTCATTGCATCTCTTGAGAGCACCATCCAAATGAGAAGCCCGATCATCAGCGGCAAGCATCTCCTGTATTAAAATGTTCAAGCTATTGGTTTAATGCTAGAGCTTCAACAATGGGAGATCAAATAGCAAACACGGATTTATACGAATGTGGTATAGACCGGACGCGTAATGTTTGTCTTAATACGAAACGATGAGCGTCTCATGCACATGTTGAGGGTACAGGAACCTGTTTTCCTTCTTCCTTTTCTCCCTTGTATTTAAGTGGGTCGTATGTATGTTGTAATCTGTGTGTGTGAAACTCTCTTCTTATCAGGTTGGTTTTGTGTGTTCGTGTTGGTTTCTCGTTTGAACTTAGAAAATACCGCCTGCAATTATGTGCGTTGCTCACTTTTCCATGTTTGTGAAATAAACGGCACCAAATATTTCCTCTCCATGAGCAAAGTGTCCATTTAAAAAATGAAAAAGTGAAACAAACATGCTATAAAATACGTACATGTCTAGGCCGGTTCCTAATCGGCACGGCTGTTTCAGCCGGAGCCGAGTCAGGTTAGGAACCGGCTGAACCTAGAATCGGAATCGCCCTCAGAACTGGGGATCACCGGTTCGTCAGTTTTACCTTTTGCAAAAGCAGAACCAGGGGTTTTCAGTATTTTTTAAATGTTTTTAAAAAAATTATTGTTTTCGAGCGGTTCCGAATTCAAACTGAAACTGTTTCGAAACCGGCAGTCGGTTCGGTTATAATTTAAAGTTTCGGCCTAACTAGAACCGACAGTTTGAACCCCATGCATCTAGACATGTCCGGTTCCAGGTAAGAGGTCCAACCATCTAAACTCTTGAACCCACCCAAGTAATAATCAATCAGATTTGGGCATTTAAGTCTCCAACTACAGACATTGAGCTAAATGGCGAAGCTCTAATTACTTAAAATTTATACCAATGTCTACTGATAAAATTGCTACAATCAATCAAATCATATCTTGTTATAAGAGAACATGGTGGTGGAAATGGATTTCAGTACACAACACTACCAAGAGCCATCTGAATTGTGTTGAGACATCCAACCAACAATCAATCAGATTTTGGGCACTTATTCCACCAATATACATCGAGGTGATAAGCAAAACTCAACCACAACTTTATTGCTTCTTAAGTATATATCAATCTAGTGATACAAATCCTATCGATGAGCAAATGAGATCATGTTATGAGAAAACCTAGTACAGAAAATGATTCCAATATACATGCAACCCAATTACATACGAAGGAGAAGAGGAAAAATAATCTACATGTGCCACTGGTTGACCATACTCAAAAGTGTGTGTGTGTGTGTGTGTGTGAGAGAGAGAGAGAGAGAGAGAGAGAGAGAGAGAGAGAGAGAGAGAGAGAGAGAGAGAGAGAGAGAGAGAGAGAGAGAGAGAGATTTTACTTTTCTGTGCTATCTACATGTTTGGGCACCTAACATTCTCTAAATATATTTTTCTTACTGACAGCTTTTGACTATCTAACTTCATTTTCACAGATAACAATTAAGAAGGATAACTACACCATGTTTAAATCCATGAGTTGGCTTTGTACTGCCCATTCGGGGGCCTGTTTCTGGAGCAGCTTGATCACACTCAAAAGCAGGTCATAAGGTTTCTGTTTCACCAACCAGCTCCTGTACAAAGCACAAGTGCCACTGTTTGTTTGCTACCATTGCCACAAATTTACACCTAATGTCCTTGTACTAACTTATTCCACGTCTAAATGATATTAAGAGCATTTTTATCGAGTACAAACGTGATTCTGGTGGTAAAAGTTTTGTTGAAGCTTTGCATTGCTTGCTACCTAACGCAACCGATTCTTTCAGAGTTTGGTTCGGTTTCGAAGGAGAAAAACCATGAGGATTACGTTGTGATCTATGTTGCACGGGTACGCCATTTTTGGTGTCGTACCCATATCAGGTATGTACCGGGTACGGGTACGCGTATGGGTACATACCCATACGTTGAGTGGTGTACTGGTACGTATTTGCGTATACCAGTACGCGTACCCAGATTTGGGTACGCCACGTCCCGGTACCCGGTACTTGCTGGATCAGATTGACCCATTTGGATATGGGTCAACCGACACAACCTGATCCAAACCGAATAAAAAGCCCTAAATCTATTTCGTTTGTGAATCTCCATCTCCACTCTCCAGACTCTCAGGCTGACCTCCGTCTCGTGCATCCTCTCCTCCGTCTTAGGCTCTCAGCAGAATCACGGTCGACTGACCGACAACTAGCCTACAGGCTCTCAACTGTCATCATTGGGAGTGCGACCGCTGACCAGACTTCCTAAGGTTTTCGTGGTCTCTTCTATTCTATTAGCCTTCGCCCTTCAGGCCTATTTGACTTCTTCTCATCCTCTCATCCTTTGCACATTCCTAAATGTACCAACTTGCTCTTTTCCCTTTGTATATGGATTTAGTTCTGTTGTTCCTTTTAGAGTTTAATTGGTCGACATAGGGAAATCTATGTTTTTATGGCATAAAATGTAAGAACAGAGAGAATTTGCAGATTTTAGTTTATAATCTTTGGACAATGGCTCCTCCAAATCTCAAGCTAGTGTGCCCTATAGTCTGTTCTTACTTAACTACTTTTAGACTCATCTCTGGGATCAGTTTGGGATTGAGAGAAAACAACTCGTGTTTGCAGGTTGTCTCACACACACATGCATACATGCACACACATGTGGAGACACGGGCTCTGTATTAACAAAATGAATCAAAATGGTGCTAGGACGAATTGCTGGTTGGAAAGTTTGTTAAAAAGCAAAAAGCAAAGCTGGCAGGAAGGGCAATGGTTCTTCCCATCTGAATATTGACAAGGGGAAAAAACGTTGGTTCTTGATTACCTGTCGTGAGTGGCCGAGAGTGTAGCTTGCTATGTGTGAGCTAAAGACCACTGTAGCTTGCTGAAAAATTGTATGATGGAGAGTTGTTAACTTGTTATATGTATTCTTTCGCTCTCTTCACTTGTTATGTGCTGAAGTTGCTATGACTTTCAAGTTATTCGTGTATCCATTGATTGTTACTGAACTTGCAATCTTTTTTTGAATCTGAAAAGTTAGGAATCATTCAATATTTTTTTGCCTCATAGTTAATATTTGTGAATCTATTTTTGTTTATTGATAGTTAAATATTGTTTATTTTCAGATGTCTAATATGTCTGCTACTGGTAGTACTTCGTCTACTTCAATCACTAGTAAATTTGCATTTGGAAAACCCAAAAAAGGTTGTCAACTTTTGGCATATATATCATTGTTAAAAGACAAAAAGACAAGAGGTGAAAATGCAAGGCGGTGTAACTACTGTGGTTTAACTTACAAAGGTTATTATTTTATAGTGAAGTGTCACCTATTAAAGGAAAAAGGAAATGTCATAGTTGTTTGTTCTAGTGTTACTGATCAATATCTTTCAGAGATGAGACAAATTGAAAGAAAAGCACATGAAAAGGTTAGACAATTGCAAGTTCCCTTACCTACAGAAACTAGAAGTTTCAATCCACCTACATTTGAATCGTTTGATGGAAATAAGAGAAAAATAGTAAGTGAAAGCCAATTGACAAAAGCATTTAACAATGAAGGAAGGGATCACTTGACATGTGAACTAACAAGATTATTTTACTCTACAGGTTTGCCTTTTAATGTAGCTAGAAACCCTTACTATGTTAGTGCATTCAAATATGATTCTAACACTTTAATTTCGGATTTTACTCCACCTAGTTACAATGCTTTATAGAACTTCAATGTTGTACAAGAGAAAAAGCCCACATATTGAGATTACTTCAATACATCAAAAGACACTTGGCAGAAAAAGGTGTAATTATAGTAGGTGGATGGTTGGGTGATGCATGAAGAAGACCATTGATTAACTTCATGGCCGTGCATTAGATTAGGGACCTATGTTCTTGAAAGCGGTTGATGGCCTGCAGGTGAGTTTAAGGACAAATATTGCATTGCTAATTTGATTTTGTCCAATTATTGATGAGGTTGGATCACAAAATGTGGTACAAATCATTAACTTTGGATAATGTACTGCTTGCAAGGCCTCTACCCAAGCAATTGTGCTGGAATCCATCTATCTATCAATATCTTTAGATTACAGCCATCATGTAGTCCACACCTTGAACTTTTCTTTGAAAAATATTTGTGTCTCTAAAAATAATCCAAAATAATGAGAGTGTTTATGCTTTGAAAATGTCATTAGATTACTAGCGTGCTTTGGGATGATGCCTTTTTCATTAAGAATTTTATCATGAATCATTTCATGAGGCTAGCCATATAATCAATTTGCGGCATCTGAAGCTACTTTATTCTATTTGCCGACTAGATTTGCCTTAAATCATTGTACATGTCAAGAGGTTTAGAGCTATTAAGCATGATCTTCTAATCTATGGTCATTAGTGAAGGAATGGTCTCACTATAGCGAAGATGGTGTTCAAAATTTCCCTTAGTTGATCAGTGGAAAAGAAACAACTTTGAATGACCTTTGGTGGGATAAAGTTGATTATATTCTGCTTTCCTTTTACAAAGCCCATCTATGAAATGCTTCATTCTTTGTGACACTGATAAGTCAATCATTCATTTGGTTTATAAGAAATGAGACTATGATTGAGCAAGTAAAAACAACTATTTATCAACATGAAGGCGAATAGTGGAAAGAATATTTCACCTTCTACAAAGTAGTATATGATATTCTCATTGATAGATGGACCAAAAGTTACACACTACTTCATTGTTTGGAGCATTATTTAAATCCGAGGTAAACTCTTTTAAGTTTTACGATTTAAATAACTTTATTCTTGTTTGATTATTATGTTGATATTTGATATTTTTGTTTTCTATTTTGTAGGTATTATACAAGGCAATGGATTGAAGAAGTTCCTAATAGAATTCCCCCACACAAAGAAAATGAAATTTGTGAATGAAGGAATAAATGTCTTCGAAGGTTCTTTTAAGATTCAAAAGAAAGGCTAAAAGTTACAAAAGAATTTGTGAAATTCTCAAGCAATGAAGAAGAACTTGGACAATTTGATTATTAAGAAAATATATGGAGTTTATCTCCAAAAGAATGGTGGGTTATTCATGGATTATCAATTCCTAAGCTTCAAATGACCGCTTTAGTGCTTCTTTCGCAACCATGCTCGTCTTCATGTTGTGAAAGAAATTGGAGCACATATTCCTTCATCCATTCTTATAGAAGAAATAAGTTAAAGCCTCAAAGAAGTGAAGATTTGGTTTTTGTTCATACAAACCTTCGTCTTCTTTAAAGAAAGAGTAAGGATTACGTGCAAGGTGAAACAAAAATGTGGGATGTTGGTGGAGATGATTGGGATCCATTTGAGGGAGCTGGAATTCTTGAAGTTGCAACATTGTCTCTTGATGAACCAAATATGGAAGCAATCCTTTTTACAGATAATAGTGCTTATGGTTGGAGTTTGAAACAAAATGTATTTAGATTCAAAGATATTGTGCTTAGAATATGGATTTTGATATAAACTTGTAACTTTTTTGTGTTGATATGAATATGTAATATTTTGTTGGAATGATATTGTTTCATAATTCATTGTATCCAAGTTTACGTTTTGCCTGTTTGGTGAACTATGTAATATGAGTTTGTGTTTGGTGAACTATGTAATACGAGTTTGTTGTGAGTTTATGCAATATGTAGGAAAACTGCACTGCGAAGTATGTATTGATCAACTATGTAATACGAGTTTAAAACAAGTACATATCATAATCACCTTCATTTGATTACACCTTTTTCATTGATTTTGAGCTAACTTTATAAAAATCGTTCAAATATTAAGATGGACGTGCGAGATATGCATAGCTTTAAATCTGCTTCATTTGGTGTTGTGATTGACAAAGGTCTCTCTATCTCTTCATTAATTCTTTTTGCATATGTTGGTCTTGCTTATATGTTGTTGACTTCATTATTATGATTTATGATATTCTTGAAATGATGCTTCTTTAGGGACTCTTGATTCTCTTATGGTAAGCACTATAATGATGGGGATCGCCTTTTATGCTAGTTTCAGATCTTCCCTTGCAAATTCAATTGACGACTTCTGGTATGTGTTTGATGTTTAATTGTTCTTACTTTGAAGAAGAATATAAATGACATTCTCATAGTTAGAATAAAATTATTCTCAAACACTAGAATGCTCTTTAAAATATAGAATGCTCTATATAATTGTGTGTATATATATATATATATAATTTTTAAAAATCTTTTAATAGTGGCGTATCCGTACCCGTATCCATGCAACATAGGTTGTGATACAAGAATGGAAGATCATGGAGCTGTTTTTCTCATTATCTTCTTATTTGCCTATAAATTTACTTCATCTATGTGACATTCTTTCATGTTAGATATATTTTCTTGATGTGGCAGGTATGTTGGTATAATGGAGCATATGGTGCTTAAAATTAACAAAAATGAAGGCGTTTGAATGCATTCAAGCTAAAAGGGAAGTCACTGGCATTATTTAGTAGCCTTATCAGAACTATAAGCCGCTTGAAAACAGCATCAGCTTTGCCTCCGAAGGTAGAGATAGAACATAGCAACAAAAGATCAGATAAAGCACAAGAATAATAGCTCACCTGGCTAGTTTGAAGGTCACGAGTTCGATAACCAGGGTACAAATCTAGCTTCAGCCTCCTCAATGTATCGGAAAAAAGGTCAGAAAGGAAATTCTACGCAATAGCTGCTACACTGTCCACTTTAGCTTATGCCAGTTCAATCGAAGGAAATCATAAAATTGATGTGCGACAATATGTCTATCTGTGAATTCTGGATGGAAGATCATTAAAGCAACATCGCTCACTTCGCGAAATTTTTTTCATGGAAAGAGCAGTTTCAAGTTTCAACACCATCAGCAAATGGAGCCTAAATCAAGAACTAATCTACAAGCCACAAAAGAACGATACTCCACAAATTATGATCTACTAAAGAACAATCTCTCTTGATGAAAAACAGAAACCGAATTGAGGATAGCATGAACAGGAAAAACAAGATAAATTCGAGTGTGTATTTCATGCATCCAAAAAAATTCTGGCTCGCAGCCACAAGATGCAGAGTGC
Organism: Brasenia schreberi; assembly: GCA_036023115.1. Lineage (NCBI taxonomy): Eukaryota > Viridiplantae > Streptophyta > Magnoliopsida > Nymphaeales > Cabombaceae > Brasenia > Brasenia schreberi. Next base: position 1,442,572 of record JAYKKT010000086.1, on the reverse strand, counting down.
AACTGCCTTCTAGATTCAAATACAATGATGGTGTTATAAACAAAGCCATATGGACAGTTCAAATGCCTTAGATCGCTTGGCTATTGCATTGTTTTCTTACTGTTTCCCCAACATAGAGATATCATGACCAATCTTCTGCAGAGCAACTCCTTTGTGAGGTCAGTTAATCAGTGTGCTGTAGGATGACTTCAAGGGAGACAAGAAGCTGCAAACGACTAGAAACATGACCGTATCGTCCTACAGCAGTTTCAGCTATGTTCTCATAAATGCCCTCTAATTATTTAGCAAGTGCATGATATAACACCTTTTACATAAAAAAATCAGAAATAGTGCCATGAGCTCATAGCTCACTCTCTTTTGAATCCGCAATGAAAAAACAAAAAGATATAGTACAAAAGTAACGATGAATTACCTTCCACAAGGTGCCACAGTAAATGCAGTTTCGTGTATTGCTTTCACTCTGCAATTTCAAGATTTTCAAAGATGACCGGAGTTAAGAACAGAATCACAGGTTAAACCAATCTAGAGAAAGTCGAGGCTCCAATCTCATCCATAGGTCCAATTCTTGGCTCCCATTTTGCTGTAGTTGTTGGTCACACACATGCTCCACGAGCAACCTTCACAATCTTCAAAAACCATAGATGCACTTAAATAGAAAACAACATAGCATTCAAAGGAATCCGCCACACCATTGTGATAGCAAATCCCAACTTTTCTTTACAAGCATAAGAAGATTGACTGTGAATGCTGTGATTCACAATCACGAGGGGCACTTTCACAGGTTCCCAACCTATGACCAAAAAAATCAAGCAAAACCAAGCCGTTTCCCACACTAATTGGAGCCAACTACATAGATTCTAAGACATTGTTGATCTCGAACTTATGCTATATAAGCAATTATCCAACAAAGCAACATCGTGTCTATCATGTCCTTCCAACACTTCAGAGGATCCACTCTCTAACTCTTTAAATCCAACCTACTTTAAACGTGTCACTCTCAGTTTATCTTCCGTTACCCAACTCTTCGACTGATACTCTCATTAGCCCGGGCTTTCCTTGTGTGACCAAAATAACCATAACTTCTATGAACTATCAATGTTCCAAATCAGACATTCACATTCGCTTAAACGAACAGATATCTAACATCTATCACCTCAGCGTCTACGAGACGGAACAGAAAAAATAGGATGCAGGAAGATGCAAGCAACACAACAGAAGACCCTTAAGAATTTGCAGAGGAGATCACAAGAAGTCATTAGGTAACGAGAAATGCACAAATGTCCTTAGCGAAGGAGCAATGTGAGACACAAAGATTCTAGGTTTCTTATTTACAACACATATTAGGATAAATGAGTGGAAAATCATTGCCTTTCACACCACCCAGCTCCTTGGTTTGTGCCCTAGGATTCCATTCAAGGACACTTTGGAGCAGAAGCTGTTCACCTTGTGGAACCTGTTCACCGGCGGAGGCAATTCCGGCACCCGCCACCACGTACACTGTAATCCCGGAGAGATCTCGCACACGCAGGCTGGGTAAACTCGGCTGTGCTCCTCATTGAATATGTACACAATTCCCCCCAACCCCACACACTTCAAACTCGCGAGTTTATCATCCTCATCGATCTCAAACAAGCAATTCAAGAGATCCCCGGGCATGACGGCAAGTTCGTGGAATGTCATTGGTTCCTCATTGATGCGCCATAGCTTAAGCAACGGCCCGTCGCCATTGTTGCAGAGGCCAGCGAGAATCAGAAGGTTGCGGCAAGAAATCAAGAAAGAGAAGAGCACGCCAGGCGGTTTCAGGGTGCGAACCCGGCTCCAGAGTCGTCGATTGAGATCGAAGGCCGATAGAAACCCTCTACAGGTCTCGTAAACAAAGAATTTGCCGTTGAAAACAGTAGAAGACAGCCACTGCGAAGAATTCCCCGGGCGGAAATTGGGGGGAAGCTGCGGGCAGAGCTCCCACGAGTCCGACCGGCAATCGTAGATCTCGACGGCCGATCTCTCTTCAATATCGACCAATCCCCCAATGAATCGGGCGCCGCCAACGACGATGAAACGCAAGGATTCCCCCGATCCGAAGACACCCACCAAAGGATTAGATCTCGAGAAGCGAAGGGGAGCAGCTTCCTGCCACGAATTGCGAAGAAGAGGGGTGTACTGAAACCGCGACGGGGATGAGCACGTCGTGATGAAGAAGAACCCTCCGGCGCCGACGAAGGAATATTCCGGTCGGGGCCGAGGAAAGAGAGTCGTGGGAAGGCGGATCCACTCCTTTGATTCGGGATCAAACCCAAATGCCTGGTTGTTCTTCAGAAACACGTTGTTTTGCCCGTGCAGAAAGAACCATGGCTTCTTTGTCCGAGAAACGCGGGACGCGAAGGATTCCTGCGTGACGATCGCGTTCCACTGCTTGCAAACTGCCCGAGATCGAAGAATGTCGCGAAGAGGAAGACGCGCGAGAATCGTGTCGGTGAGGTCGGTGCCCAAACGCCCCCATTCGCAAGATTGGGATTTGGGATCGTGATCTTGTTCCAAACAGAAACCCATAGTTATCCCGATTGGAAGAACCGAAATTGAGAGATGGGTAGTCGAGAAATCGGTGATTCACCACTCAGAACGATGGTGGTGGGTTGAATTATCAGGAAAAGGTGAAATCCGGAAGATAAGGAATCGAGATATGAAGATTTTCTTCGTCGTGCCGTTTCTCATCGACTAAATTCATGGGAGCGAAGTGCAGGGAAATTCGCGGAGAAGGTCGATTGGTGACTCATTATTGATGAGCGATCACTCCAGAAGGATGAATGCCTTGATGGTGTAGCTTTGTAGAGAGAGAGAGAGAGATCTATTCTACCCAATTGATCAGTGCCAGCAGAAGTCGATTTGGGATTAACACTTCAAAAGATTTTTCAGATGTGAGCCGTTCATCATGTTGATGGACGGATAGTTTCTTCTGTAGACTTTCAGGTCCATTACTTATTCAAGCTTCAACTGGTCACATAATTGTTTTTTAATTGCAAATCCTCCCCTTAATGCCTTTATCCTGGATGTCGTCTTTTCACATTTTCATTTCTATTATGTATTTTTTTTGTACATGTTAATCGTTAATAGTTGAACCAAACGGAGCTTATTACTGTCTTATGATATTTATTTTTTTAATTTTAATAGTATTTTCTTATAACAAAAATTGGGCTTCTCCTTTTTAACCAACCTTAGTTCTGCGCTTAATGTCTCGCTTAAAACAAAGAAACAATGCTTCCCTAGAAATTCCTCTTAGGGTAACGGTGTAAACCATTTCTCCCCTTCTCATGATCGTGCTGAGTGAGTCTTCCTTCCGCCCTTCCACTCTCTGTTGCAGGACTAAGGACTCCGATGAAGATCGTGTACTAGGCACGATATATCTCCATAAAGTTCAACTCCCAGATGGTGCATGTACGGGTGTGAGTGTGTTAAGCTTCGGTCTCCTCTTCTAACCAAAAAGGAAAAAGTCTGAGAAGCTCTCCACTCACAGTTAATGCAAACTAATAGTTCATGTTCTGTAATAGTTAGCACAGCAGAAATGGGATTGCTGAAGAGTGGCAATACCTGCTCCTACAAAACTACAATTCCTCTTCATTTTCTCCCACCATCCCTCTTCCTCAATAACTCTTTACGCTCAATGGGACTAGGCTTAGGCTCAGTCGAGTCCCCTCATGTTAAGTGCGAGAGTTCTTCTCATCAGGTTATTTGGATGAGTCTTTTATAGAGTTTGTTTGATTCGTGGTGTCAAGATCGTAACGTTTCCAGGAACAATGCTTTTGTATTTGATTCTTGAATGGTATTAGTTTTTCGGTTTTCATGCAAGATGGAAGTAGCAATGCGAAAGAAGAGGTGTTTAGGTTTTCATGAAAAACCTCTCGGCCTAATTCTTGTAGCCCACCTCCTTCTATAAAACCATAGTTTCATGCCAACAAGGAATTGTGTTTAATACATAATGAAACTTAGAACTGCAACAAAAATTAAGATCTAATCCGAGCTTGTTATCGATTTTCGCACTTCGAGCTTGTTTCTTCTTGGACTCTTTTACCGGCCGTGGTTCTGGTGCCATGTCTACCTGATACAGTAAACTTCATCTTTAAGATTCATTAACCAAAACTTACTTTTAATTATTTAGATACGGGAATGCTAGAATGAAAAGTTGGAACTAGATTTGCTGGCCGTCTTCAACATGGATTCATTCTCTCTCAAGCAAGAATCTATTCCATGCTTGTTGATGCAAAATTCCTCAAGAAGACGTGCCCTTATGATTTGCATGAGGCCTGGATTCCCACGTTTGTTGAACGTGAGTTGTTCTTTCACAATAATGCACCTTAGGCAAGATATACTAAAAATATCCTCTTTAATATTTTGCTACAAAAATGGTAACGTTCTTCATATTAAACACAAATGTTAGTTGCTAGAGTTTTATATTCTATGGAGACTTGAAAGGAAAGCAATTCGGTTGATGCAAATCGTTGTTAGGCATTCAATCTCCTAAATCGACACAATAAGCTCTCCTCGCTAGGGGTTTGACTCATAAGTTGAAGGGCCATGACTCCGATTCTTGGGGTTGCAAATATACAATATCAACTAAGCCTTTTCCTTACTAGATGGGTTAGTTATATGGATTTTTGTTTTCATAAGGTCTGATCATATGCCATGTTAATAGTTAGTTTAAGAGAATCTAGATTCATATTTACACTTTTTTTAGTTTTATTCATCATCTAGTTTCTTACACGTTCTTACGGGATCTTCCTTTGTTCAAACAATCTTAAATGATTTTCCGTCACTTTCAATCTATCTTTGATAATGTTATTACTAATACAATCTTTTCTTATGTATTCATACATCAATCTCAACATTTTCATTTTTATTATAATCATCTTTTTCTACATATTGATATTAGTTATCCAATACTTAACCCTATATATAACATAGTGAATATAATTGTTGCATTATAATATTTAATAATAAAAAAATCTCAAAAATGGCTCAACTTAGTTGCCTCCTCAAAATAACTAAAAGGGTTAGAAATCAGAGTTTACCGCATTGGCTCATCTGAGAAGGAACTCAAGTCACAAGATTGTGGTTGTAAGTTCAATACTTGGGGCATGCATGTCTGGCTTCTGCCTCTCATTGCAAACAAAAAAAAAAGTTAGTAATTGATGAGAATTCTCTTCACTTTCTTATCTGTTGGCCCAAACAGGCATGCACCAAAGAGTTAAGTCGAATCCAATTAATCAACCCGATGAGTCAAGACTGTGTTAACTGAACTTGGGATACATTTATTCAACCATACTAGACATGATCGGTTTGGAACTGATTTGTAAGTTTAAACCGGAACCAAACCGGTCATGAAACCATTGGTAATTGGAACCAGCTGAATCGGTCCCAAAACCCGGTATTCTTCGGTTTGATTACGGCTCATAATATTTGAAAACCGACTTAGAATAGACTTATTAAAGTTTGATTACCACTTATTAAAGTTTGTATATATATATATTTTATTGATAATCACAAGTGTTCTTATGGCTCAACGGTAGCACCCTTCTTAATGCTGGCTGCAGCCTGTGTTTTTCTTATAAAAAAAAAACTTTTTGAATCGGTTTCAAAACGGTTCCGGTTTTGAAACCATAACCGAAACCGACTCCCGATTACAGTTCCGGGATTTGGGTAAACTGGAACCGAACATATCTAAACCAGACGCAATGAAATGTATCCCAAATCGAACTCGTCCAATTCGCTGCGCTCGGTCGCCAACCAAACAACGAAGGGAAGAGCTCTCTTGTGCTCTTTGAGTCTCAGTCGCCAAATTCGTCTTCAATCCTCTCTAGCAAAAGGGGAGGAGTTGAGGACATCATCTCCATTAACAGCAGCCAAGCACCGTTGGTGAGAGTGCTCGTAGCATCGAGCTCTCTCTCGGTCATTCTAGGTTTAAACATGTGTTTGTTGTCCTATTTTCAGAACAGCGAAGGGCACAAAGCGAATTCAAATGGGATCCCCTTTAGTATTGTCAAAGCCTGTAACATTTGTAACCGGTAATGCGAAGAAGTTGGAGGAAGTTAAAGCCATCTTGGGCCAATCTATTCCTTTCCAGTCCCTCAAGCTAGATTGTACTTCTCTGAACACTTCTTTTATGTCTTCACGCTTCATTCATTTATTCACTTGAATCTCAATTTCAGATTTTATATTTCAACTGCTGCCACCAGAGAAGGTCTGTACATTGTTTAACTTTTCCTTTTAGTTTTTGAAAGTTTTTAACGACAGGGTTGTTTGGGGTGGCCCTCGTAACACAAGTTTTGGATATTTGTGTATCACAACATGATTTATATTTCATTGATTTTCCTTTTATATTCTAGAAGGATTGAATATGATAAGGTACCATGTTCAGCCTTCACAACTGGAGGCAATCCCATTGGTTGGGTTATTACGAACAAATGACAAAACAATAGATAATTGGATGAAATCCCAAAGAAGTTGGTCTATTGTGCCCATTTTTTGGCAGAATGTCCTATTGTTTTCCAGTAGGGGCCTGATGGTGGGAGATAATTGTACTGGATCGAATTGAATAGGTTAGCCCAAGCCAATCTATCATTTAAGATGATTAAACTTTGGGTAACTAGGGGAGGCTTCCATCCCTGCCACTTTATGTATGATGTTCACCATACTTGATTCTGTGATTTGATTCTAGGAAACAAAGTAACAATACATCCAAATTACGTTTAGCAACAGTTTCTGATTTTACAGTATCGGGAGTTAATCTGCACGTGAGAGCACCAAAGACCCAAAGAAACACGAGAACTTGATAGTGATTCTCCTGATCAGTTGGTTTTACTCTTTAAAACAGAATGATCCAGTCATCATTGGTATTTTATGTTTCACTTGGCACAGAATAGCTTTTCTAGTACTTTGAATGCGAGCTCTATATCATACTACATATGGAAGAAATAAATACTATTTGCTTCACTCAATGTTTTCGAGAAAATATTATTGAAGATGTGTCTGCATGTAGGTTATACTTATGGTGGCATCTTATTTCCTTGTGCTAGATGGTGTTTTCAATGTGTAACATCAAGTACTCTTTTAAGGCTTTTTTTCTTTCTAGTACATGAGCTGCAAGGAGAGCCCGAAGATATTTCAAAAGAAAAGGCTCGTTTGGCAGCAAAAGAGGTCCTTATACTTTCTGCCTTTTCTAGTGTATTTTATTTCATTATTGGTGTAATCATGCCGTTAATGAGTATCCCATGCATAACATTCTTTTCTAAACAAAGAAAGGATGATAAGACATTAATACTCAAAGAATGATGCTCATGCTTGTGTGATTGAAATTTCCTCTAGTTTGCACTAGGTATGGTGGCAACTGCATTGGGTGCAATGTGTCTCATAAGGCCAGAGGGTCTCAATCTAGTCTCATGTTTTATAAAGCTAAGCTCCCCACACATGCAGTCAGCTATGGGCATCATATTGGATGTAAAGATTCATGCCAAATATAGTTTCCAACTGTAACACTTTGCTTACCTGTTTGACAACAAGAAGTTTTTTAGATGCTTTCTTATGTGTTCGACCAATTTGGATTCATGCCAGGCTGATCTACTATTGAAGTGATTCACCTTTTGAGACGTCTTACGGAACATTTTAGAGCAAAAAAGAAAGACCTTCACATGATATTTATTGATCTAGAAAAAGCTTATATGATAGGGTACCGAGGGAGGTTCTTTGGAGAACTTTGGAAAAAAGAGGTATCCCATTGACATATATTAACCTTATAAGAGACATGTATGATGGTGCAAAAACATGTGTGAGGACTCATGAAGGAACGACAGACTTCTTTGAAGTTAATATTGGGTTACATCAAGGATCAACTTTAAGTCCATACTTATTTATAATGGTGATGAATGAGTTAACAAAACATATTCAAGATGAAGTACCTTGGTGTATGTTATTTGCAGATGACATTGTATTAGTGGAGGAGACTAAGGAAAAAGTTAATAGAAAATTGGAACTATGGAGAGAAACATTAGAAAGCAAAGGCCTCCGACTTAGTAGAACAAAGACAGAATATATGGAATGTAAGTTTGATCATTTGGTTACTTTAGAGGACATGGAAATTAAAATTGGCACACATTGCATTCCCCAAAAGGAAAGTTTTAAATACCTAGGGTCAATTTTTCAGAGTGATGGAAGAATTGATGGAGATGTTACACATAGAATTAATGGTGTTTGGTTAAAATGGAGAAGAGCATCAGGTATTCTTTGTGATAAGAAGATACCATTAAAGTTAAAAGGTAAATATTATAGAGCAGCAATTAGGCCTGCCATGTTTTATGGTCCTGAGTGTTGGGCAATTAATCATCAACATGTACAAAAGATGTCTCTGACAGAAATGAAGATGTTGAGATGGATGAGTGGTCATACAAGAAAAGACCGTATACATAATGAGGTTATTAGAAACAAATTAGGAGTGGCACCAATAGAGGATAAAATGAGAGAACATCGTTTAAGATGGTTTGGACATATAGAAAGAAGATCAAAAGAAGAACCTCTAAGAAGGTTAGAAAAACTAATTTTGGAAAGTATTAAAAGAGGCAGAGGACGACCACAAAAGTGTTGGAAAGAAACAATAAAGAATGATCTAGCTTATTGGGAGTTAACTGCTAACATGGCACACGATAGGGATCTGTGGAAACAAAGAATCCATGTAGCCGACCCCGTCTAGTATGGGAAAAGGCTCAGTTGTTGTTGTTGTAGTTTCTGCCTTCCTGTTCTTGATTACATTAATTCATCTTGTGGGTCTACTGTGATGCCCTCTTGTGAGCTCACCTAAATTCTAGAATCGTCTTCCTATAAAGAAATAACGCAAACAAGTGTGGCTTTTAACTTTTTGATATACCGTACTTTTGCCTGCTAAGTATATCTGGAATCACATGCATCTTTATGCATCTATGTTCAATGTGAATCATCAAAGTTAATATGAACATAAAATAATGTTGTGAAAAAGGTGAGACAATAGCCTGCTAATTATTGCATTCTTGCAACAACACAACAACCAAACATTTTTCCCATACTAGATGGAGTCGGCTACATGGATTCTTTGTTTCCACAGAGCTCTATCATGTGTCATGCTAGCAGTTAACTCAATATAAACTAGAACATTCTTTATTGTTTTTTCCAACACTTTTGTGGTCGTCCTCTTCCTCTTTTAACATTTTCACAATATAGTTTTTCATATCTTCTTACAGGAGTGTCCTTGGGTTGTCTTTTTACATGTCTAAACCATCTTAAACGATTTTCTCTCATTTTATTCTCTATTGGTGCTACTCCCAATTTGTTTCTAATAATCTCATTATGTATACGGTCTTTCCTTGTGTGACCACTCATCCATCTCAACATCTTCATTTATGCTACAGACATCTTTCATACGTGTTGATGATTAACTGCCCAACGCTCGAAACCATAAAACATAGCAGGTTTAATTGTTGTTATATAATATTTACCTTTCAACTTTAATGGTATCTTCTTATCACATAGAATACCTTATGCCCCTCTCCATTTTAACCAACCGACATTAATTTTATGCTTAACATCTCCATCAATTTTTCCATCACTTTGAAAAATTGACTCTAGGTATTTAAAATATTCTTTGTGAGGGATGCAATATATGCCAATCTACATTTCAATAGATAAATCGCTTCCGTAGTAGATATCTTGGCACCATATTTCATAAGACGTTTCAATGGGATACCTCTCTTTTTCAAGATTCTCCAAAGAACATATATTCTCTCTATAGTTGTAATTCCGAATTGGTTCTATGTTGTATTCGATACCAGTCTTAACCTATATTTGATATCTCGATAATTTGCATAATTCGAAATGCCTTCCTTGTTCTTATATATGGGTATAAGTGTACTTGCTTTCCATTACACGGGCATCTTTTGTGTTCTCCATATTTCATTAAGTAGTCTTGTGAGTCAAGTGAGCTCTATCTCTCCAAGGATTTTTCATACTTGTATATGAATATTGTCTGGTCTTACATATTTACCAACCATCATTTATTATATTTACCGGCCTTCATATATTTAAGAGCCTCTTTTACTTCATTATTTTGAATATGTCAATAGAAATTATGGTTTATATGCTTTTATGATTTGGCTAACTCTCCTAAGTTAATACTATCATCTCCATTTTTATTAAAAGGTTTATACCATCTATTTTTTAGATCATCATTCGTCACTAGAATCTTTTCTTTCTCTTCTTTGATGCATCTAACAAAAGTAAGATCCTTAGTTTTCTTATTTCTATCCTTAGCTATCCTAAAAATATCTCTTTTACCTTCTTTTGAATTAAACTTTTTATATAAATCCTCCCAAATTTTGACTTTTGCTTCACTAACAACCTTTTTCGCTTCTTTCCTTAGATTTCTTATAAGCCTCCCAAGTTTCACTAGTCTTCTTAGCATAATGCAATTTGTAACATGCCTTTTTTGTCTTGATTTTATCTTACACCATCGAGCTTTTTTTTGGTCACCTTAGATTCGCCTAACACATCTTTTGTCACTTTAGTCATATTGTGCCACATAGAAGGTGTACCTATATAATTTCAAGCATATTCTTGAAGAACTTTTTGTTTAAATGTTTATTCTTTTTCACATTTGAGGTTTCACCATCTAGTCTGAATAGCTCTATCCACTCTATTCTTTTTTGTCCACCTTTACCCGTAAATCCATTATTAAAAGTCGATGTTGAGTAGTTAAGCTTTCTCCTTAAATTACCTTGCAATCTTTATAATATGATCTATCTTTTTTCTATAAACAAAATAATCAATTTGTGTTTGTGACAAGTCACTCTTATAAGTAATTAAATATGTTCGTTTCGTTTTTTAAAAATTGTATTGGCTATAAAGAGATCAAAAGCCATAGCAAAATTTAAAATCTCCCTACCCTCTTCATTTACATCCCCAAAACCATAGTTTCCATGAATACCTTGATATTGTAATACATCTTTACCGATATGTCCATTTAAGTCTCTTCCCAAACAAAGCATGTCCCTTTGTGTAATTCTTTGAATTATCTTATCTAACTCCTCCCAAAAAGCCTTCTTTATACTATCTTCTAATCTTACTTGGGGTACGTAAGCACAAACTATATTCAAAGTCTCTATTCCTAACACTAATTTCACTATCATAATTCGGTCATCATATCGTTGTATGTCTAGTAAGCTATCTTTTAAATCTTTATTTACAATAATACCAATTCCATTTTGAGCCTTTTCCTTTATGGAGTATCATAATTTAAAACATGTATTCTCAATCTCCTTTGCCTTTTCTCCAACCCACTTTGTCTCTTGTAAACATAGAATATGAATCTTTCTCCGAATCATAATATCTACCACCTTTGTTAACTTGTTGGTCATTGTTACAATATTCCAATACCAATACGAATTTTATTATTTAGGACTAGCTTTCTTACCTCCCACATCCATCCATACTGAAAATGCAGAGACCCTTACTATAACTTGTTCACTACATTCAGGCGATAATGTAACGGGACTAACTTCTTTACCCACACTAATACATAATGTGAGAACACTCTCTGCAATTGATTCACTACATCCAGACAAAGATGTAGAGGCCCTTGCTTACTTTTCACGGCATTCGGGCTCTCCAGTACATCGCTAAGAGAGAATGTCCTAACGCAATGCTCATAATTTGTAGAAACCATGGTAGATAAGTCTGACAAAGTTTTACGCTGGCTGGCGGAAGCCTAACACAATCCTCTTTTATTCGGGCTTAGGACCAGTCATGCATGGGTGATCCCTTATGGGCAGAGTTCATTGTTGCATTCTTGCATATTCAATTTTTTAAGTTATTCCTCACAGTGCATTTTGACATTCCCTGGAATATATTCATTCATGAACATAGTTTTTGGGAAGGTTGTATACGATGTTGACATCTTCATCGGTGTTGGCTTGAAAGTGCATGATGCTTCATCACATTCAGTGACCCTTATTTTATTCTCTTTCATTTTGAAGGTAAATGGTCCTGTTCTTGTTGAAGACACCTGCCTCTGTTTCAATGCATTAGGTGGTCTTCCTGGACCATACATGTAAGTTCTTGCATTTGTTTAAGGGAAGCTATTATCTTTCCCCTAATTCTTGCACTGGTTCTTCAGAGATACTTCTAGTATAGGTTACACTTGCAGGTCATCTGTTAGCAGCTGTTGCTCATGTTGTTCTGAAAGTTTTCTTTTTCATATTCTGAAAACTGTTTCTGTTTGTTTTGATGTGTTTGAATCGGAATTATCATGTGATGCAGCAAGTGGTTTCTGCAAAAGATTGGACATGAAGGTACTAGGTCCTTTGTGTTGTCGGACAGGAATCATTCTCCCGACAGCCCATTTGACTTTTCTAATGTTCCTCTTTAAACAGGTCTGAACAATATCCTGAAGGCTTATGCGGACAAATCTGCTTATGCACTATGTGCATTTTCTCTTGCGCTCGGCCCCAACTCTCAAATATTTACATTTGTTGGGAAGACTCAGGTACTGAAATCTTAGCCCCTAATACAGTTTGTTTCTCTTATCATATTTTTTTTGTGATATTCTTTTTAATAATGCTGGGATTTGATAGATTGTCTTCAATATTGGATGCTAGCACTGATTTTGTTGACATGATTTAATATAACAGAGACATCTTGTTTAGGGGAAGATTGTGCCACCGAGGGGTCCACCAGATTTTGGATGGGATCCCATCTTTCAACCCGACGGCTATGAACAGACGTAAGTGCTTTTCAATATTGTTAGGTTTTCAAATGTTGGTTGGAACCAGCACTTAATGGGAATTCGTATGAAGACCATATCTTTGGATTTAATTTGATCTCTAAGAGAGATTGTTTGCTCTTGACCTTTGTCAATGATTGGCTCGCTTGTACTGTTTTGAAAATAAAAGTCTCGTCTGCTGATTACTGGGTCATGCCTAGTTATTCGTAGCTGCATATCTGAGTGTAAACTTTAGCATTTTTTTCTCACTTGATTTCCTGCTAACGCATGATGCTCCATTGTAGATATGCTGAGATGTTGAAGGAAGAAAAGAACAAGATTTCACACCGGTACAAAGCGCTGGAGCTGGTGAAATCTCACTTTGCCTTGGGAGATTACGTATTCCAGTTACAATGATTGGGAGCTTCACAATCCACATGACACGATAATAGCTGAACTTAGTCCCCCTACTGTTTTACATCAGCTACACCTTTCCAATTTTGAGGCTGAATGAAAGGCGCGTCTTTAGCTTAATCATAGAGTATAGTCATTGAACTAGTAATAATATTGCATTTGCTTTGTTTCCAAAACTGTACTGCTAACGTGTTATAATATGAAAAACAGGTTATTTTAGGATTGAACATTTCATAACCTGTTATTGAGTAGTAATCTGTGTGTGTTGTGCGGTTCTTTACAAAGATGCAGATCCATTACCTGCTTGGATCATCACAGCAATGTCTGGATTATAAATTATAGATTGACACCAAATCTTATTCAGTTTTTGGAGCTAAGCTAGGTAAACAAAAACCAGACTGTCATCTAAACTGATGCACTCAAGAACCTGACAAAGATAACCTTAGAAGCAAATAATTACTTTTTGTTTATCATTCTACAACAAAAGTGTACCATTACCAACAATCATGGCGCATTTGAGAGAGAGAGAGTCTTCTTATATGAAGGTGGATTTTACCTTATATCTTGCATTTAGAATTTTCATCGACTTCTCAGCCCTCTGCTCTCTATTTAAGCAGGATCTTATGTCACAGATACATTAAATTTTGGTCCCACAGTAAAGTATTACTTGGATTAGAGACATTCATGTTGTTTTAGGGTTCTCATTGTGCTTTGAGGAAAAAAGGTTTTTGTTTCCTCTCTGCTGCTGTGTGCGTTGTGTAGCTTCCTCCATTCTTGATTGAAACTAGCTACTCATAGGTTTTACGTCACAATGATTGTAGGTAATTCCCAAGAGATTAGCTACCTTAATTTGACTTATATCATCTATTAGGGAGTGCAGCTAGGGCAGTTAGCTTCTGAAACTTTAATTTGCTCATTCATAATATCTCACTAGCCTTGGAGGCATCTGTTTTGTCTGAAATACCTCATTAAAATGATTGAAAACATTACGATATGTATCTCTACTTTGTGAACAGTGATTGATTATTTGGAGTTTGTATCTTTACAAGGGCCCTAGATGACTGCATTTCATGAAAATGAGATCATGTTTTCTGACCCTGGAAAGTGACTCGTACCATGTGGTATTGTTGTTTGGCCAGTCAGCTTGACCACACCATGTTGGCCGAGACGCATTGATCAGGTCCCGCCAGCATATCCATACTGCTAGCGACAGGGCCAAAGGCGTTTCTCATGGCACTGAGCCTTCTCTTAGGGCAGTCAGCACCTTCTTTTTATGTTTATGAGTTGTATGCTAAGATTCTTTATATCTCTTCATCATTCAGTAACTTGAAAAAACATGATCACGATTTCAACCATCTCAGCCTTACCAATAGGCAAGCTCCTGCATGTATTACTCTTTCACGAAGCTCAACAAGCCATCTACTCAAAGGCTTGGTGATGGTCCATCTTGTGACATACCTATCCTTAAAAGAACAAGGTCATGCTCTTCCTTTCCTTTCAACAACTTTGAAGACTGCTATAGCTGCTTTAAAGTGCACACCCAGGCTCTATTCAGTTTATTCCCATTAACCTGAATGAAGATAAGTCTTCAAATTGGTTTTGCTGATTCTGCCGATTTAGACCTATTCTCTTTGCGAGGCTTTGCTTTGTTGTCTTTGATGCACATCTTAAATGAGCTACTGACGTTCCGGAGATCATGCGCAAAATCTGAGTTCAGGATACAATTAGGCAAGGAGCATATTGACATGTGCATGGTTACTGCTGTTATACTTCTTGTGGCATGTGCATCTAAGCGGAAAAGGTATAAAAGATAAGACAAGATAAAACAAATGAATCAGACAATGGTAAGGATTTCCTTTCTATCTGTTTGAGACATATTCTTATTTCCCAGGTGCAGAGCGCACTTGTATTAGGTGCATGTTCTTTTGTGTCTAAGCAATAGTTCTTCAGAAACTTTACCTGTTGAATGTCAATAAAATGTTCGAACCGTACACCCACGAAACGGTAGAGTCCTACAACACGACTGCTATTGTAAGCTCATACGGAACGGTAGCCTTATAAGGAAAAAATCATCTTTTTAAGTAGTTTATAGTCAATTGTTATATGAACAGCCGGAGAACTGCTCCGGCGCATCGTCATGCGGGAGCGAATAGTGCAAGGCTACCGTCCTACAGGAACTTACTTACACTGACATACCCGTGAGAGTAGTAAGTAACTCGCAAAGCTCTTTCTGCCCCACCCACCCATCCAACCTATAAGTGGGTGTTCTTGGCCTTTTTATTAGTCTTCACTTGTTTTAAACTACATTCATGCAGAGATCAATAGATCAGGGAAGCCTATGTTAAGTTGGCCACGACGGCACAAGATTGCACAGGGGATAGCCAGAGGACTTGTTCATCTTCACACACGCCTCAAAACACCACTGATTCATGGAAACTTGACATCGGAAAATATCATTGTCTACGAATTCTACGTCGCTCGCCTCATGGAGTTCGGACTACACAGGCTAACGATCCCTGTTGTTACAGAGGAGATGATCACTATCATGGAAGCCAAAGGTTACAAGGTGCCGGAGTTGCAGAAGATGAACAAGTGCAACACGAAAACAGATATTTACAGTTTCGGGATACTCCTGCTGGAAATCCTCTTGGGGAAGAAACCTGGTAGAGATGAAGGAATGGGGTACTCTGTTGATCTACCAACGATAGTTAAAACTGCTGTTTTGGAAGAGAAGACAATGAAGGTATTAGACGTCGAGGTACTGACGGGGATGAGGAGCCCAATGGAAGATGGTCTGCTTCAGGAACTGAAGCTTGCAGAAGCTGTGAAGCAATTAGAAGAGAACAGACCAAGAAACAGATCTGCTTTGTATAACCCAACTGATACTAGAAGTGCAGTGGACACACCCTTCTGAGCTGCTTGTAGATCGGCTTGGTTCGGTTCAGTTCGGTTAACTGAGAACCTAAACAGCATTTTTAGCTCAACCCCGCTTTCGCCCGTCATGAGCACATTAGCTTGTGTAAATGTTATATGTATTGCTTGGTTCTTTAAAGGATTAAAGTGTCAAAGTGTGATCATCTATATGCATCGCTTTTGGTGCATAATCTGGTATAAATATTTTCACCATTTGATTTTAAAATAATGATAGAGATTTAAATGATCATACTTAGCATTTAATACACTAGTAATTTAAATCTCTATTATTGATCTCAAAGATAAAAAGTTTAAAACATTTTAGTAAGATAATGCAATCTAAATATTATATAGCTACTAATCCCTTTACACACACACACACATATATATATACTAATCGCTTTTGGTGCATAATCTAGTATAAATATTTTCACCGTTTGATTTTAAAATAATGATAGAGATTTAAATGATCATACTTAGCATTTAATACACTAGTAATTTAAATCTCTATTATTGATCTCAAAGATCAAAAGTTTAAAAACAATGATAGAGATTTAAATGATCATACTTAGCATTTAATACACTAGTAATTTAAATCTCTATTATTGATCTCAAAGATCAAAAGTTTAAAAACATTTTAGTAAGATAATGCAATCTAAATATTATATAGCTACTAATCCCTTTACACACACACACACACACACATATATATATATATATATATATATATATTGGAAAGGGTAATATATGGAATGTAAGTTTGATCATTTAGTTACTTCACAGGACATGGAAATTAAAATTGGCACACATTGCATTCCTCAAAAGGAAAGTTTTAAATACCTAGGGTCAATTTTTGAGAGTGATGTAAGAATTGATGGAGATGTTACACATAGAATTAATGCTCGTTGGTTAAAATGGAGAGGAGCATCAGATATTCTTTGTGATAAGAAGATACCATTAAAGTTAAAAGGTAAATATTATAGAGCAGCAATTAGGCCTGCCATGTTTTATGGTTCTGAGTGTTGGGCAGTTAATCATCAATATGTACAAAAGATGTCTCTGACAGAAATGAAGATGTTGAGATGGATGAGTGGTCATACAAGAAAAGACTCTATACATAGAGGTAATTAGAAACAAATTAGGAGTGGCACCAATAGAGGATAAAATGAGAGAACACCGTTTAAGATGGTTTGGATACAGAAAGAAGATCAAAAGAAGAACGTGTAAGAATGTTAGAAAAACTAAATTTGGAAAGTATTAAAAGAGGTAGAGGACGACCACAAAAGTGTTGGAAAGAAACAATAAAGAATGATCTAGCTTATTGGGAGTTAACTGCTAACATGGCACACGATAGGGATCTGTGGAAACAAAGAATCCATGTAGCCGACCCCGTCTACTATTGGAAAAGGCTTAGTAGTAGTTGTTGTTGTTGTATATTGGAAAGGGTGTGATTGTGGGTAAACATGGTCAGGGTTGGAATTGAAACGGGCTAGGAACCAGAATCCTTGAAATCCAAACTACAATTGGATCCAACAAAGGACCATCGTGTTTGTTCCCGTTCCACCTTCTATGAAATCGGAATCAGATCAAAAATGAAATCAGCGGTTTCAAACCATTAGTTCCATATTTTTATTTTTATTTTAAATTATATTTTTCTTTATAATTTTGGCCTGTTCTGAGCGGTTTAGGACTCAACCCGGAACTGAAACTGGCTTGGTTCCAGTTCCTGACCGCCAGGAACTTGTCTAGTTGTGGAGACTAAATCTTTTGTGTATGGTTACTGTGCCACTAGGAAGCATCGCCGCTTTGGATATTATGCCTGTTTTGCCTTTTTGGCCTTTAATAAAGTGGAGGGGGAAAGTTTTCTTAAGAAAATATTTTCTAGTCCTTTCCAAAGAACACAAAGGAGAATAAATGGCAAAAATGAGAGAGAAAACGCAAACCTTTCAATCCTTGGTTTGGTTTGGTTTAGGGCTCTACCATAAACCAACCGATATGGTTTGGTTCTCAAATTCGGGGAACCAAACCAAACCATGATAAGTTATAAAACTGAACCAAACCTGACAATGGGTTCCATTGGGTTTCGAACCATGGTTCACTACGTTTTAACATGCCAATTGTATGACATAATGTAAATAGGGTAAGAAATAAACTAATTAAACTCAAACAAGGTTGTTCTCCTGTTGTGGTGCTAGGCCCCTCATACTACAACTACATGCCTAGATTCACATGGCTTGTCACTAAAACCATGATTCTATTTTTGATTCATGAATGATACTGGCATGTGAGGTGGGTTAGAGAGGAGATGCTTAGGTTTTCTTGTGAAGCCTTGGGTTCGGTCCTTGTGGCGCACCTCCCTCCTGGTGTCGAAGTTTTTTAGTTAAATTGGACCTATGGGGCTAGGTTTTCACACCAGCAATAGGTTCAATATTTCATTCATAATGGAACTTGGAACTATAAGTACCTAAAATCAATGCCCACTTCCTTTTAAACCTTATATCCAAGAAACCCTAAAGGTGTGTTTGATTTGTAGTGTCAAGTTCTTGGTACTAGAACCATAAGCCTAGACCCACTTGGGCTTATAACTATAGTGCAGAGGAACTGTGGTTATATATTTGATTTGCGAGTAGTATTGATGCTTGGGTTTTCATGTGAGGCAGGATAATAACATGAGAAAAGGATATGCTTAAGTTTTCATGCTACAACCCTCGGATAGTTCATGGGGTCATCTCTACTTGGGGTGCCAAAGTTCTTTACTCAAATTTGGCTTAAGAAACCACAGTTTCATACCAGCAACAGACTTTGTGTTATCTGTGTAATAGAACTTGGAATTATGAGAACAAACAATTAAGATCTAGTGTCTTTAGGACCTTATATTCAACAATACTCTAAGGGTGTGTTTGATTTGTGGTGCTAAGACATTACTATAACTACAGGCCTAGGCCCACATGGGCCTATAATCATGGTTTCACGTTTGATTTGTGAGTGTTACTGATGGTTGAATTTTCTTGCGAGGTGGATTGACAACACAAGAGAGGAGGTGCTTGAGTTTTCAAAGCCCTTTGAGTCCAATTTTTGCGGCCCACCTCTTTCCTAATGTCAAAGTATTTTTTTCAAATTGGGTCTATGGACTATAGTTCCACATCAATGACAGATTTCGCATTTGATGTATAACAGAAATTGAAACCACAATCACAAAAGTTCAAGGTCGAGTTCCTCCAAAGCTTTGTATCAAGCACATCCTAAAATACACAAACCAAGCCCTTTTCGTACTAAGTAGGGTGGGCTACATGGATTCTTAATCACCATGGAGCTTCGTCATTTTAAAAATCGGAAAGCCAATGTATCAAGAACTTACAGGAATCAGGAAACCCAGATTGGATAACAATGTTCTCCACTGGCCGGTTCTTCTTCTTTATGCAGAAGTTATGTCCAGCGATTTTATAGAAGACTTCTGTGAAACAGATGCATTTTCTGCTCATCTTGACATGATATCCACTTTTACGTTCAATATTTATTGTCTTTTACCTTTATTCCATTCTTGTCTCTTTTTATCATATCGAAGAAGATCATGCATGCGCTTACACTCGTGAAACCATTGAACTTTATTTTCAGCTATGCTTGATTTGGTTGTTTATTAATGTTGGTAGCTAGGCTATAGGATATAAAAGGGTAGATAGAGAATTGAAAGGAAGTTCTGGCACTCTTTGTGAGCATTTTGATTATTAACTTACTAGGAGGTCCTAAAATTTCCTAAACACTCTCATAACCGAATCATGACGTTGAAATTAGTGTTAGGATCTAAGGTTTTGAATATAGTTTGTGCTTATGTACCCCCAAGTAGGACTAAAAGATAGTATAAAGAGGGCTTTTTGGGAAGAGTTGGATAAGGTGATTCAAAGAATTCCACAAACGGAGATGATTTATTTAGGAGGAGACTTAAATGGAAATATTGGTAAAGAGGTATTAGGATATCAAGGTATTCATGAAAACTTTGGTTTTGGGGATATAAATGAGGAAGGTAGGGAGATTTTAAATTTTGCTATGGCATTTGACCTCTTTATATTCAATACAATCTTCAAAAAACGAGATGAACATTTCATTACTTATAAGAGTGGCTTATCACAAACACAAATTGATTACTTTATTTGTAGAAAAAAAGATAGAGCATGTTGTAAAGATTGCAAGGTAATTCGAGGAGAAAGTTTAACCACCCAACATCTACTTTTAGTTATGAATTTACAAATAAACGGACTAAATGGTGGAACCTCAAAAGCGAGAAAGAAGATATATTTAAACATAAAGTCGTTCAAAGAGATTTTGGAATTATGTTGGTATACCTTGTGATATGTGGAACAATATGGCCATACATATTAGGAAAGTGGCAAAAGATGTGTTAGGTGAATCTAAGGGAGGTGTGCCGGCATAAAAAGAAGTTTGGTGGTGGGTGCAAAATAAAATCAAGTCAAAGATGGCATGTTACAAATTACATTATCCTAAGAAAACTAGTGAAACTTTAGAGGCTTCTAAGAAAGCAAAGAGGGAAGCGAAAAAGGCTGACAGTGAAGCAAAAGATAAAATTTGGAGGATTTGTATAAAAAACTCAACTCAAAAGAGGGTGAAAGAGATACTTTTAGGATAGCTAAGGCTAGCGATAAGAAAACTAAACATATTAATTCTTTTAGATACATCAAAGACGAGGATGAAAAAATTCTAGTGACAAATGATGATATAAGAAATAGATAGAAAAACTAGTTTTGTAAGCTTTTTAATGAAAATAAAGATGTTAATATTAACTTATGAGAGTTAGCCAAATCAAAAAAGTATATAAACTATAATTTCTACCAACGTATTCAAAAGAATGAAGTCAAAGAGGCTCTTAAACATATGAAGGGTGGTAAATCAGTAGGACTGACAATATTTCTATAGAAGTTTGGAAAATCCTAGGAGACACATGAATCACTTGGCTTACAAGTGAGACATTCAGAATTGTGCAAATTATCGAGGTATCAAGTTAATGAGTCATACTATGAAATTGTGGGAAAGAATTATTGAACGTAGGTTGAGACAAGTATAAGTACAACAGAGAACCAATTTGGATTCATGCCACACACATCTACTGTTGAAGCGATTTACTTTTTGAGACGCTTTTTGAAACATTTTAGAGTAAAAAAGAAAGACCTTCACATGATATTTATTGATCTAGAAAAAGCTTACGATAGGATACCGAGGGAGGTTCTTTGGAGAACCTTGGAAAAAAGAGGTATCCCATTGACATTCATAAACCTTATAAAAGACACGTACGATGGTGCAAAAACATGTGTGAGGACTCGTGAAAGAATGACAGACTTCTTTGAAGTTAATATTGGGTTAAATCAAGGATCAACTTAAGTCCATACTTATTTATAATGGTGATTGTTAAGTTAACAAAACATATTTAAGATGAAATACCTTGGTGTATGTTATTTGCAGATGACATTATGTTAGTAGAGGAGTTTAAGGAAAAAGTTAATAGAAAATTGGAACTATGGAGAGAAACATTAGAAAGTAAAGGCTTCCGACTTAGTACAACAAAGACAGAATATATGAAATGTAAGTTTGATCGTTTGGTTACTTCAAAGGACATAGAAATTAAAATTGGCATACATTACATTCCTGAAAAGGAAAGTTTTAAATTCCTAAGATCAATTTTTAGTGATATAAGAATTTATGGAGATGTTATTGAGAATTAATGCTGGTTGGTTAAAATGGAGAGGAGCATCAAGTATTCTTTGTGATAAGAAGATATAATTAATGTTAAAAGGTAAATATTATAGAGCACCAATTAGACCTGCCATGTTTTATGGTTTTGAGTGTTGGGCAGTTAAATAAACATATATAAAAGATATCCGTGAGAGAAATGAAGATGTTGAGATGGATGAGTGATCATACAAGAAAAGACTGTATACATAATGAGATTATTAGAAA
Organism: Brasenia schreberi; assembly: GCA_036023115.1. NCBI lineage: Eukaryota > Viridiplantae > Streptophyta > Magnoliopsida > Nymphaeales > Cabombaceae > Brasenia > Brasenia schreberi. Next base: position 1,420,509 of record JAYKKT010000086.1, on the reverse strand, counting down.
TAAATTATATGTGACACCAATAGAGGATAAAATGAGAGAATATCGTTTAAGGTGGTTTGTACATATAGAAAGAAAATCAAAAGAAGAACCTATAAGAAGGTATGAAAAACTAGATTTTGAAAGTATTAAAAGAGGTAGAGTATAACCACAAAAGTGTTGGAAAGAAACAATAAAGAATGATCTAGCTTATTGTGAGTTAACTGCTAACATGACACAAGATAGGGCTATGTGGAAACAAAGAATCCATCTAACCAACCCCGTCTAGTATGGGAAAAGGCTTAGTTGTTGTTTGTTTGTTTGTTATTCATTGTCACATGTTGGTTATGGCACTATGGCACGTGCTCGGAACCAGTTCCATAATAATTTCTGTTTTTGCCAAGTTTTAATGCAATATGAATCTCTGATTTGATCTTTTTGCTCGATTTGAGTATGTAAATGTGTTAATGGACGCAACTAAATGAGAAAACTGAACCTTTGCTTTTCAACCTCGTGGACACATTGAGGCATTGCAAAGTGCCACCGGAACAGGCAACTAAATGTGTTAAGGCTGTTTAGGATGGGTTTAGGGTTAGGATGTTTAGGAGGTACACACACGTGTGCATCACATGCCTGGACATGTCCTGTACTTTCTTTTAGTTTTTGTTATTTAATCTCCTATATGTTTTTGTTATTGGGCCTACAGGCTGATTCAGGGTTTGTGTTACCAAGAAAAGTAATTCTGAGGCATATGTTAGAGGGAACCGCTGGTGCTTTTTCAGAAACTAATGAAGATGACAAGGAAGATGACCTCGGCCTTCATCAGAGGAACACTTGAGGTAGCCTAGTATACAAGCATCCATCACTGAGTTTTAATTGATATTGAATTTTCTTTTTCTAAAACTAATGTTCAATTCAAGATTCTAGTGGTATTTTCATTCGAATAGTAATATAGGATATACTGGTACTTTCACAATGTCACAAGGTTTTGCTTTGTAATTATGTTGAACCTCAAGTAACAAGGGAGATTCAGTAAAGACGATTTATAACAGTGAAAACTTTTCCATACCGCCACTTTCAATGAATTTAACTTCATATGTGAACAGTTCTTTTGTGATAGTTTCATCTTTCATGCAATAAAAACTTCATTTCAATTTTCTCATACGTTGGAGGGTATGCCTTCCTAGAGATCAGCAGAGACGCAACAGTCAAATACTACCAGCTGTTTTTAAACTACACATAAAAGCCACCAACTCCATTTAGTTTCTGCATTTCTAATATCCTTCTATGCATACCGTCCACAGCATAGAACAAAGATAAGTTTTTGTATAACATAAAACATGCATAGAAGCTTTCTTCCATGCTTCGCATGAAAAGTTGGCAGTGTGAGACAAGCATGGCCTGCAAGATTTACTCTAATAAACTAATTTGGACGAATAAATGAGGTGTTTGGGAGACTAGGATTGAGGTGCTTGATAGCTTCAAGTTTTTGCCTGGCAAACCGCTTTCGTGTCTCTGCAGAGGGAACTTTGAAATTTCAGAAATGATCAGTTGTGAAGAAACTTGTCATACGACAACTTGACATGCCCAGCATAATTACCAGAACTAGAATTAGAATAGCGAAGCAGTATGATAATCTGAAACGCAATTCATATGTTGAAAACTTTGGGGGGATATAGCAAGCAGAAGTGAATACAATAACCAATACGTAATGCTGGGTAAGAATAACAACAATGATTCCCCAGGGAAACAAGGTTCTTGCCAGTTGTAACATTCCAAAACAAAAGAGTCAAGATTGTTGATGGATCTTACATTTTACTTTTTAAATATTGTGGTTTCATAATGTTGAGTTCCAATATTGGTGGCCTGCAAGTTGTTGGCAAAATACAAGGTGTGAACTAATGAAGCTATTAGTATTAATGAAGATAATTAAGAACTTCAAAAGAAGTTTTGGATAAGATTGGGCATGCGTCCAGTTCAGTGCAGCCTCAATATAGAGGCTTGTACATCAGGGTTCTTGAATGACAATGCCCAGCAGAACCTGGAATCAAAATTGTCACCTTGTGCGAGATTGCTGCAATGAGCAGATATGCCGGTGTATGTAATGTTGAGATGGCTATAAAAGAAAGCATGAGAAGTGTTAACTTGTTAATTTTTAACTGAAAATCAGATATGTGCTTCTCATGCTGGGATAAAAAACAACACTTCACTGTGCAGAAAAGAGAAGGGGCATTATCTGATAGATCTGTATTTGTTCCATATTCCTCTTTGTTTAGAAATAAACTTTGTAATAGGCTTGCTTGGTACAATGCGTCCACAACGATGAATTACCATTTCAAAAAAAATGGTTATCCACTGATATCGTTCTTTGTTGTCCTGCTTGGTACAAAGGCCATGTCAAATGGAACAAGGTGAATGAGAGAAGAGAACTGCTTGATGTTCTAAAGGACGATAACTACATTATTCCTGGAATCCCAGGTACAATTCGCTCAGCATCTCTAACTTCTATGTTTGTAATTCATATTTTTTACATTATTTGTCCTCCTCCATGCAGTATTTTATGTTGTATCTACACGTTCTCGCTTTTACAAGGAATTCAAGTCAGGGAAATGGACTCCACCGTAGCTGTTCCTATTGGGTTAGAACCCGAATTTCATCTTGTTGGCCTGAGCTGAAGATCTTGTGTTTTGATTACATCAAAAGTCTAGTGTATGGTATATACTGTTAACCGCTGGCACAACAACTAGTTGTCTTTTATAAATGGATGCGTATGTTTCCTGGATTCCTGTTGTTTCATTCGCCCTGAGAGCATTGCACCATCATTCGACTAAACTTCTATGGTAGTTGATTGGAAGATCGAAAGCTATGTTTCTGATGAATGTCAACTTGCATGATCAGGATAAGCACTCAAATATTTCAACTTGCAAGGGGTGTCGTAAAATTTCATTCTCAATTTAAGTTAATGGCCAGTTTACTTCCATCAGCGTTATGTCTGACTTAGATACCACAGTCCTTATTTATAGGATGTTATACTTGCTTCTACCCAACCTTGTGTCCGATTTAATTTGTACATTGTATGGTTTGCAGGTATCACATGAATCAAGGAGTTCCTCAAACCATGTTGCAAATGGAACGCCGATGAAAATGCTTTTAGCTCAAGAAATGTCAAAAGAAGGTGATTCTAAGCGAAAGCCGCCCAATGTTGTTGCGCGGCTAATGGGTCTTGATGCTATTCCTGCTCATGAACCGTTTTCTCCTGGTCAAAAGAACAAATGTGAGAGCTATTCGAAGAGAGCTGCAGTGAAAAGTCACGAAGAACATTATTACTTGCCCATCCAATTAGGTATCAGACAGCAGCACCAGAGAAATGGTTCAAAGGAAAAACATGTGGCGCCCACAACTCACTCACATTGTACTTTCTATGAAGAAGAAGAATGTAAAGATGTTTATGAAGTTCGGCAATCATCCACGAAGGAGCGAATAAATAACCAGTCATTACAGAAAGCAACACATAATGACCATCCTGATGAGAACAAAATGGATCTTGTTCGTCAAAAATTTATGGAAGCAAAACGACTTGCTACTGATGAAAGGCTTCGTGAATCTAAGGAATTTCAAGATGCACTGGAGGTCTTAAGTTCCAATAAAGAATTGTTCTTGAAATTTCTTCAAGATCCTAGTTCCTTATTTTCCAGGCATCTCAACAGCATGCAATCTCTGCAGTCTATTCCATCACCACCTCAATCAAAGCGGATCACAGTGCTAAAACCTTCAAAGGCAGCCCCTGAGAATAGCTCATGTAAACAACAAAGAAATGGTGAAAGATTTATTGCCTCAAAACTGAGGAATGACAGGCTTAGTAGAAATAAGGATATGGTGAATGAATCCACTAAGAAACAACGGCTACTCGATGCCAAGGGACTGATTGAGAATGAGCCACCTTGGAGCTCTACTTTTGATCATCTAAGTAGTTCTCCTGTTAGACAGCCAGGCAGATCCCATCACCTTTCTCATCCCACAAGAATAGTGGTCTTGAAACCTAGTCCGCGGAAGGCCCAAGATATAAGAACTCCAGTTGCATCTCCACCTTTATCGCCAATGCCACACAGTAGAATCTCATATGCAAGCAGCCCAGAGAAGTTTTCAGATGCTATCTCTGGCTATAATAAAGATTTGTATTTGAGGGAGACTACAAGACAGATGCATGAAAGCATAAGCAGACACTCATTGCACGCATCAAGTGCCAGAGAGGAGCCGTTGCTGTCATCTGTTTTATCAAATGGTTATGTTGGGGATGAGAGTTCGCATAGTAGATCAGAAAGTGAAACCATAGAAGGTGACTCAGAGGTTATGACTCCCACATCAAGGTATTCATGGGATTTCATTAATAGGTGTAGTTCTCCTCATTCATCATCTTCTATTAGTAGGGCATCCTACTCGCCAGAATCGTCAGTAAGCAAGGAAGCCAAGAAGCGGCTTTCAGAGCGCTGGGCATTGATGGCACATGGTAATCAAGAAAGACAACTAGGAAGAAGCTCAAGCACATTAGGTGAAATGCTTTCTATTCCTGAAGTGAAAAGGCCAACGAGTTCAGTGGGGGAGATCAGTGACGAAGTTGCCAGCATGTCGAGCAGCAGGTCACATGCTGAAAACGAAGGACACAACTCAACTATTATCGGTGCTCGGAAAAGTACTGATGGTATCGAGGAGAGTTCTCCTGAGAGAAGCCTGTTGAGATCAAGGTCAGTTCCTTCTTCAAGAATATTTGACACTCTGCATCTGGAAGATGAGGCTAAGCCTGAAAAACTAAGGTCCACGTTAAAAATAGAGAAACCAAAGAATGGAATGTCATTGAAAGGGAAAGTTTCAAGTTTGTTCTTCTCCTTGACTAAGAAATCAAGCAAAGAGAAGTGCGATCCAGCTCCTTCCATTCGGAAATGCGACAAAGGAAAATATATTGATGTGGTCATGTCTGCTGAACAAGGAACAGGTCCATCTCTTGTGCCAAATTCACATGAATCGGGCACAACTAATGGTTCATCTTCTCCATTGAGTGGATTAAAGGGAGGCCGTACTCTCGAGGTAACGCTTTGAAAAAAATTCTTTGTAATGAGCAAATCATACACTAAAACCACTCTCTCACGCACACACACACACACAACACACAACACATGCAGCCATTTATGTGGAAAGCCTTTTGGTCATGTTTGCTGATACAGTGTCTTCTTGCCTTCTGTGTTGTGTGTTATTGGCATAAAGTTGTTGATTAAAATAAAGTGAAGCATCAAAATCTGTTGTGGATATTGTATGAGCTCGTGTGTTTGGTGTGTGCATCAGCATGTCTGAAGTTGTAATGAACTTGTACCATATGCAGGTAATCCTGAGTCAAAGAGAACCCAAATCAGAAGAGAACTTGTGTGAGAACCAAGAGCAGCCAAGTCCTGTCTCGGTGTTGGAACCACCATTTGAAGATGAATCTCCCAGCCCTCTTGGCATGGAAAGTACCATATCAAGTTCTCAAGGTATGTTTACCACAGGCACACACAACTCTCCTCTCTCATGATGTATATTAGGCTATTAGCCCCTCTTCTATATTACCTTCCTATGAGTGAGCCATGGACCTCTTTTCCTCAAAACAGGCATAAATCGGGTGTCATTGCTTGATTCAGTAACCACTACATTGTCCTGGGACGATCCTAACTTGGAAGACAATAGAGGGAAGGAAAGAGCTGAGGCTCCTGGAGTGGCATTGGACGAACTGGATCAATTCCTCTTCATGCAAAAAGTGATTTCTGCTGCTGGCTTAGACAGAGAATATCCCAAAGTGGCAGCCATTTGTGATCATTGGTATTCATCAAACTGCCCGTTAGACCCTTCCTTGCTCGAAAGGCTGAATGAAGAGGACAAGGATTTTGACAGTAATAACACCAAGGATTCACTGAGTGAGGCAATCAAGCTGCGGCGAGCAGCGTTGGAAAGAAGGCTTCTCTTCGAGTGCATAAATGCAGTCCTCTTAGATATGGGACGGCATGCTTTGGATGTGAATCCATGGTTGAGGACAAGAAGCAACACGAGGAAGGGTATGGTTCTTGGAGGAAGTGAGTTAGTACAAGAAGTGTGGAGACGTCTGAAGACAGTTTTCGCGGTTGAGGGGGTGGTAGTTGCAGGAAGTCCATTAGGAGGCAGGGATTCTGTGCACAAGCTCTTGACCATGGAGGTAGACAGCACGGGCTGGCACTGGATGGATCTTCAGTTGGTAGGGTTCGATGTTATCGGGAGTGAAATCGAAAACAGTGTCCTTAATGATTTGTTAGAGGATGCTATTTCTGATATTATCCATTGATTGCTCCCATTGATCTTTTCTTGTTCTGTCAACCATCCCTTCCCTTTGGAAGTAGAAAAACAAGCAAGGTAATGATGGACATTTCTCCTTTGTTGTTTAGATAGGGGCCTTAGCAGGTGATACTGGCTATTTCCCTCTTGAAGATGAAGCCTATCCCGTGATCCGCCTTGTCCCTTGTTATTTTGGATCGTATGTACCCATTCAAAGTTTGCCTCCATTTGGTACTGTTGGTGGGTTTTTGTAGTGTACGTATGTATCTTATATGACTGTTTGTATAACATTTTCATGATTCATAAGTTTTGAATCTTGTCTGGAGTGTTCTTAGAAAAAGCAAATCCCACAGTCTAGTTTTGTTGGTCGCTTTTGCTTTTTGATCTTTCTTCTCCTTAATCATGGTTGAGACTTGCAAGAATAGGCAAGCATGATATCCTCACCCCTGGCCCCTTCTCTCTCTCTCTCTCTCTCTCTCTCTCTCTCTCTCTCTCTCTATATATATATATATATATATATATATTTACTAGAACCTCCCCGTCAAAAATATTTTCACTTCACGGATCTATATCAGCAATTCTTAAAGCATCGTATATTATTAGCAAAATAATGTTTGATACATTGAAACCATGGTTCCCTATTATATATATGTGTGTGTGGAATAGGCATTCAAAAACTATGGTTTTCTCTTGCGGTAAGGAGTAGCCTGTTCTGATGTTCATTAACTCAAGATCGTGTTCATGTTGTTTCTTCAAGCCAAACGTGAATGACATTAGGATTAGTTGAGGTGAGAACGAGGTACATTTACTTTAAAAAGTAGCCTTCCACAAATAATCTACAGTAAAAAAAATTGACTTGATCACAATCAAGTAAAATTATACTTTTACATGGTTTTATTATCAAAGATTTGAATATTTCACCCAATTTTCACTGCTGTTAAGATGGCTTGCTAGCATATATGTGACTTACATATAAGTCACATATAAACGGGTGACTGAAGTACACCATTTATCCACATTTATCCAGATACAAGATCTGGATATATTTATCTGGATAAGGGGTGGATCCAAACTCCAAACACCAAGTCTAGTCAACTTGACAAGTCCATGCTCCCCTTTGAGAGCGGATCTCCTTTATACGTAACCACAGCATGACACTGCCTAAGGTTTTCCTAATTTCTTCATTCTAAAATGCAAATATGCTCAACAGAAATCAAAAGAAGCGAACAGGTTAAAACAGACAATCAGGTGAACTTACATCAGCTATTACAGTAAATACGAAGAACTGGAAAAAGAAATCCAACTTGCTCAAAATCCCCCCCCCCAATCCCCTCTCTGTATCTCCAGGAGGAAGACGATGGCTACCACCAGCTGTTCAGTGGACGGCCTGGCGGCCGTTCTCGGGAACCTCACCGGTGGCAATGGCGCCGACGCAGCTTCATACATCTGCCGGACCATGGAAAACGACTACAAGGCCACCTTCTATGCCGTCAACAATACATATCTACTCTTCCCAGCCTACCTGGTCTTTGCCATGCAACTGGGTTTCGCCATGCTCTGCCCCGGCTCAGTCCGCGCCAAGAACAGCATGAACATCATGCTGACCAACGTGCTCGACGCCGCCACTGGCGGCATTTTCTACCATTTCTTTGGCTTCGCCTTCGCCTTCGGATCCCTAGCAATGGATTCATCGGTAAGCATTACTTCGGTCTAAAGGTCTTCCCGGGCACCACCTATGACTACAGCAACTTCCTCTATCAATGGGCTTTCGCGATCGCCGCCGCTGGCACCACCAGCGGCTTCATCGCCGAGCGGACCCAGTTCGTCGCCTACCTCATCTACTCCGCCTTCCTAACCGGCTTCGTCTACCCGGTGTCCTCTCACTGGTTCTGGTCCAACGATGGCTGGGCTAGTCCGTTCCGAACCGATGGCCACCTCTTCAGCACCGGCGCAATCGATTTCGTTGGTTCTGGAGTGATGCACGTCATCGGCGGTGTAGCCGGTTTATGGGGGGCGCATATAGAAGGCCCAAGGATCGGACGCTTTGATCACAAGGGACGCTCAGTTAATATGCGCGGACACAGCGCCTTTCGTCGTTCTCGGCACGTTCATTCTCTGGTTCGGGTGGTACGGATTCAATCCTGACTCCTTCAAAACGATCCTTGTTCCTTACACCGCCGGCGGCGCCTACGGTCAGTGGAGCGGCGTCGGCCGGACGGCACTGACAACCACCCTTGCGGGATGCACGGCAGCTGTCACGACGCTTTTCGCAGGGCGCATTCTCTCCGGTCATTGGAACGTCACCGATGTATGCAATGGCCTGCTCGGAGGCTTCGCAACCATCACCTGAGGCTGCTGCGATCATCTGCGGCTTCGGCGCGTCGTGGGTGCTCATTGGGTGCAACAAGCTCGCCGAGTTCTTCCGCTACGACGATCCATTAGAGGCAGCTCAGCTGCATGGTGGGTGCGGAGCGTGGGGACTCATCTTCACCGGCCTTTTTGCGGCGGCGAAGTACGTGAACGAAGTCTACAGCAACAAGCCGGATCGGCCTTATTGGTTCATGGTTGGCGATGGCCGGCTCCTCGCGGCGAACATGGTCCAGGTATTGACGCTTGCCGGGTGGGTGAGCATCACCATGGGCCCGCTCTTCTTCTTCCCTCAACCTGCTGAGGGGGAGGGAGAGCTGCTAGCAAGCCTCGAGTAGCATTTAACGCACTCTCATTATATATATATATATATATATAAATGATCTCGTATTGATGTTGATAGCCAATTCAATCTTAATCTTCGTTGTTCGTGCGATCGCACGACTCTATATATAAAGAGAATTGTTAAAACACTCGATACTATTTGATCATTACATTACCATCCTTCCGTACGATCAATCGAAGATGATTTAAGACATTGATCTCGCATCACGGTAAATGACTTATCCTTATATCGATGTTGATCAAAACTCGATTTATATAATCTAGTAGAGTTTGGCGTGAAAAATGTATAGCAACTTTCAGTTTAGAATTGTTACTCTAATACTACACATCACTCCATCATTAATCTAGTAGAGTTTGGAGTGAAAAATGTATAGCAACTTACAGTTTAGAATTGTTACTCTCTAATTCTACACACATCCTCCCATCAATCATACAATAGTGATCAAGGAACTCATCATGCATCGCATTTAATGCATCATTCCAGCGATCAATCATACAATATGATAAAGTGTGAGGGTGTCTAATAACTCTCACTCCTTATAACTATTTATATACTCATGTCCATTAAATGATATTGATCCTCTTGTATAATCACATATGCGACACAAATCCCCTAATAAAGTTTGGCATGATAAGATGTCTAACAACTCAAAAAAGATCTAAATGTATAATGTTAATGGTAACAATTTGAATTAAAATATTGTTGTACTCTTATATTTTATATCTAATACACTATAAATATTAAATATAAATGAATTCAAAGTACAAACAATAGAAATGTTCATGCAAGATTATACACTCAAAAATGTTATACTAAAACATGTTATACACTTAAGACTCACTTTGTACATCCTTGTATACCATCTATATATAGTCCTAATATACCATATCTTTCAGTGCATAATCATGTATAAGTTCGATCTTTGAGATCAAAAATAGATATTTGAATTAAAGGTATTGATGCATTTTTGTAATTTATTTTTAATGTACCATATATATTAAATACAAAATAATTCAAATCTTCATTGTTGATCTCAAGGTATTTTTGTAAAATTATGTACTTTGATACATAATCTTGCATAAATATTTTCATTATTCAATCTTTGAAATCAACAATAAAAATTTTAATTATTTTTTATTTAATGCACATGATTCATTAAATACAAAAATATAACAATACTTTAATTCAAATTTTTACCATTAATCTTAAAAATCGAATGATAGTGTTTATGTAAAATTATGCACTAAAATATATTATATATTTAAGATTATATATATATATATAAAAACTCCGCTTACTTTTGTATGGGCAGTCTCGAGGCCTAATAAAGGACAATTGTATAAGGCTTTTGACAGTCAAAATAAAACTTTATCAAACTTATCTATTATGAATTCTATAAATTATGAGCATCTTACTGACGTAATTTAGATCAAATACAATAAAAAGTAAGCAAAGACCTCTACATTAGATGCCGACGTATTAACACCTACATCCCTTAGATGCCGACGTATTAAACAGCTACATCCCTTACATCCCTAGCAGTTTAACTCAACATAATCTCGATCATCCCTGTTCAATTGAATGCGCAAAGAAAACATTAAGGTGTCCAACAGCTACATCTAACAAGGATTTGCTTAAAAGAACGGATCAACTTGATTACAAGTGAACCCTTAGATGTATTTATCATACAAAGTCAATTATCAGTCAGGCGAGACTGGTAGTACAACCCTTTCATGATAATATGCCAGAGAGATGACATAAATATGGAGCTTGGCACCCTTGCTCAAGCCCATCCCTTAGATTAGCGTAGGGGACGACAACACAACATGAACTTGTTACAAAGAGAAATGTTGGATATAGACATTATGAACACGGATGAGCTTGCACCAGCCACACGCCAGACAGGGTCTCCTCGGTCAGGATGAGCACGATAAGGTGCGTGGCACTCGGCAGCAAAGGGATTCAGCATTCCATGGCATATGTTTGAACCTATGAGAGACATGAATGTAAATCACCAGAGCTTAGTAAGTGAAATGCGTATAAGTAGTGCATCATATCCTCAAGTCATTCACAAAAGAAACGCAACTGCTAAATGATGAAATTAAAAGCTACAAACAGCCAGGAGCAAATTCACTCATTCCATGTTCAAATCCCACTTATTCAATGAAAAATAAGTGACCCATCTATAACTCCGACATATCTGAAGCTTTTGCACACGCCAGGTGCATAAACCAGAGGAAGATTAGTGAATGCAGAAAGTTCTTTTTCTTTTTTATTCTCCGGTGGCATAAAACTCCAAGTAAGAACCCTGCCCCCATGGCCAACATTTGGTTTCATCTTATGCAGCTGAGTGTTTCCCACAAGAGTCGAACCTGTGATTATCTGTCTAGCAGCCAGAGGCCTTCTTTTATATTTAAAAATGGCTTATCAACTTTGGATCTTCACAAATTTCATAAGATTTTCCATACGTCCTCAAGAAAAGCAACATCTGTGGCGTAAATTTTAAAAATATAAAAGTACATGATTTACATTTAACTTAAAATTTTGTATTTTTTATGATATCATGTTTTCCTCGATCATTACGTTTGAAGCTGAGCCGATTCCTTGTCAATCTTTGCAGTCAGCCATCTCTCATCTACACCCTCAGTCAATGTGAAACATGTCATTCATGCATGCTTAAGGTCCTGACAGATACACTTAAAAACCAAAACAGGGAAGGCTTGATGCTGAAACATACAACTAAAAAATCAAACAATGAGATTCAAAGGCAACAGGAGAGATGAGATGGACATCAAACTTCTCTTGTAACATACCTCAAGCATATTTTCATCCAATGAAATTCCAGGGCCCATGCAATTCCCGTTGTTAGAGCTATCATAATGCAAGATCCGAAGTTTTCCTTCCTGCACAAGAAAACTGAGTGAAACTACCGTTGAAACCTATTCTGTCAAGTTAGCAGCAGATGGATTGCATTATTACCTTAGTTCCATAAACAATACCACCTCCAGGTATCGGATGAAAGCATGCAACATTAACTTCATCTTCAGCACTAGGAAGGACCCTAACAAGCTCCATGTCCAAAACTTTGTACACCTAAAGTATGAAGAAACAGTCATGTCATAGAAATAAATTGCCAAAGGGATCAGAATATATTATAAAGGATAACATTTTGGTTGAGAGCTATCGAGCATGCACCTCCAGCACAGCTTATAATTAATAAACACAAAGAAATTGTTTTATTTGATATGTGGTATTTGTCTCATTCTGATAATCATTAATTTCATCAACCAAAGGACAGTCGTCCAGGCATCTTCCACCCCTCGGTGTTTAAGCAAGCAAAACAGAACCTCTTCTATCAACTGGTCGGGTTCTGATGCAATGGGAATAACATACTTGAAAACACCCGCAGCCCAAGCGCACATCAAGGAGAAATAGGACTTCATAAAGAAAAAGATAAGTTGAGCGGTTCAGGAACAACAAAAGACACAAAAGGAAACTTCTTACCAAAAAAAAAATAGGCAACATGAAAACCAAATTAAACTAGATACCTCTGGAAAGTAGTGCATCTAAATAGAAGCAGATCCCTACGAGTTCAGAATCCATCCCTCCACAGAAGGGTTTTAAAGTACACATGGAAGTCATTGAGATGATTGGGTACAGGGAACCTAATGCTCTTGATAAGTCGGGAAAACACAAATTAGTGCAGCATGCTCGGATATCAATGTGGTCAGGTGAACAATCACAAGAAAAAAAAACAGAAATCTCTATGGTGTGATCAATCATCACATATGTGACTCCACAGACATAGATAATTTCTTAACCAAATTTGTAAGTTAAGCTGCAATTCCATCTTCTGACCAAGGTGCATTATCTTTTCATCCTTAAGGAACATTGTGTTGCTCAGCATTCCTTAGTATTCTTTTTGTTAATTTTCACACCATTGGATAATAGTATGTCAGAAAATAAAGATGGTCTCAGGCCACTGTCCTTCATATTATGTAGTCAAATTCCTATATTTCTCGTCAAACTCCCCTTTATATTCTTCCTCTTTTAAAATGATAAGGCACGTGATTCCAATCCATCTCACATGCATTTCCAGCTGGAGGCTTCAAATTGCAACTTGCATTTCCACTAGCATATAGGATGAATATACTGATGGCAAGAAAAAGAAAAACAAGAACAATTGACATCTGATCAACAGAAAGATATTCTTAAACATTATGACATGTTATAGCATACCAGAGGTCCTGCCATAACCTTTTAACATGGAAGGTAGAACAAACTAGAATTTTCTTACCTCCAAAATAGTATATATTGGTATGGTAGTCTCCCCATCAACAATAATACTTCTGAGAAGAGAATTATGGCGGCGACCATAAGCTAACAATATGTGCTCCGATGTTGGTGAAAACTGCCACAGCCAAATTCAACCAACAAAAGGGGCAGTCATCAGACTCAAATGAAACATAATGCATGGTACCAATACTCAATGCACCAATTGCACTGAAACTTACTTGCTTGAAAATGTTCAGCTTTGCCACTTGGCATACTAAATATCTTATTTACTCAAGGATTATGGATGATTATAAACTTTTGCAATGAGTGTCTGTCTACATTCTCTAGAAATCTCTAAACTTGTTTCCATGTTTTGCTTCTTTGTTCTTAAATTCACCAGTCTGGTTGGCATGTTCAGTTTTTATATCTGCTTTTTCTTTATCGATGCTAATTTTGGATAACTTTTTAACTTTCCTTTCTGCAATTGGTTAATGGAGAATGGGTAGCTTATATTACAGAGTATAGAGCTTTCAACACAAATTTTATAGTATTGGCTAGGTAACTTAGCTCTATAGCAAGAACAAGTATATCAACCAGCAAATTCAAATACAACTTCAACTCAAGATGACCAGTGGCACAAACTAGAAATGCATCATGCTTGTCTGTTAATACCAATCTTTTGTTATACCTCATTAATTGATCATTTTCAAAAAGTTAATGATATCTCAGGATCTGATGTCGCATCTATTTACCTCTAATAGAGGTAAAATCAGATCCTGAGATATCATTAAGAGTTCAAATGTAAATAAGAATGGAGAGAGAGAGAGATGCCTACAGATGGTCAGCGTAATCTTCAGGAATCAACCTTTTCAAGGCATGTTAAGAGCTCAATTGAGCAGTGTGTTGAAATCAGAAGTTTTTTTTTTCTTTGCGAGACTATACAGCAAGCACTTGATGCATCAAAATGGATTAAAGGCGAAAATGCCTCCCAGTTGTTTTGTGAGTGAGGTAGTCAATTATGGGCAGCATTTAGAGTGCTCAAGTTGCAATATGTGCTTGGTAGGAAAACCCTGGGTGTCGCGGTTACATTTGAATATTTTTCTCAAAAAATCTGGTTAATTTGGATAGACAAGGAATAGAAGGGTTTATAATGGGTGGAGAAGAGTGTTCTCTCAGGGGACTGGTTCAGTATTTTGTCTTTCTGTATAGGGTAGAAGCTCCTGTAAATGTGCTGGAGCTAGTAGGCTTGTATGTTTGTGTAGTCTCACCTATTAGTACTGGGTGCACCTCTTGTTCCTTTCAATTAAAACTATTCTTAATTATATTAAAAGGAGAAAAGGCCTTCCATGGCATCATACACCATATGTTACAGATGCTTTCACAAATTTTATTTGCTCATTCCATCACAAAAGCAATAAAAAATTTACCAGAGATGAAACCTGTAATTCTCATCCCTTTAGAAGCTAAAATCAAGAACTTAAAATTTAATATCAACAATAAGCATGTCAATGTTAAGGAGATGACACAAGAGATCATAAGGTTTTGATGCAAATATTCCCAAGCAAAAAAGAGAACACGAAAGGAGGACCTCAATCTATCTGGCAGAGAGCACTGAATTCAGCCTAGAGTTAAAGACTGCAATAGATGGTGTATCTGGTTAAACATAACATATTACACTGCATAAATTGTCAAAAAGAGATACATTTACATGTTCGGGAGAAGATGTCGAAGGAAAATTGTCACTTGTCTTTCTTCAGAGCAAATTAGAACTCAACAATTTAAAGAAGCAAGGATATTCATTTTAAATAACATCCAATAGGTGGGCAAGACAGGCAGACCAACAAAGAACATTGTGCAAAATGCATGGTACTGGATACCATAATTCATGCAAACTTTGGCAACTCTCAGAACTAATGCAACTAACCTGAATAGAGGTTAAACAGTGCGCAGCTCTGATTGCTCTTGATGCAAGCACTTCCCCGAAACTACACAAGATATGCACAAATTATCAAGACAGGTTCAGATACTTATCTTTAAGAAGACTACCAAATATTAAAAGGCCAGACACTAACTATACAAGCAAAGAAAGAGGTTTTTACGTTGCATTCTCAAGAGAATATATTCGAAGTTCATAAACAACTTGGTGTGCAGCAACTGGATGCCTTGTTGGGGAGGTTGAAGTTCCATAATCTTGATGCATTTGCTCTGTGGGTGGAAGCACACATGCGACACAAGCAGCTAGAAAGCGCCCACAAGGAGAAAAGTGGGCACCCATTTCACTGCCACAACCAAAAAAAGTTTTAGCAAATTCTCAAAAATGACCCAAGTGCATCAAGTATTTTATGTGATGATAGAGTACCGCTATAATGAAAAGGTAATTATTATAAAGCAGCTAATTGGACAGTTAACCATCAACATACTTTAAAAATGTTTATGACAGAAATAAAGATGTTGAGATGGATGTGTGGGCATACAAGGAAAAATCAAATACATCATATGTAGTTATTTAGAAAAATAGTTGGTATCACAGCAATAGAAGATAAAATGAGAGAAACACATTTAAGATGAATGTAAAGCAGAGGCTTGGTTAGGTTTGGTTCATACCAGATTTTGGCTTGGATCCATCAGAATAAGATGGAGAATCACTTCACTCAAAAGTCTTTGAGATAGAAACTAGACGTGCTCTTGAAAAAGAAAATTGGAGACAAAAATATCTGGCATACAATGACATTCATGGATTCATCATCGCAATTTGAACTATAAATATGTTCAATCACAAATAGGAAGAGAACAAAAATGTAACCTACATTCACAAACATTCTTCTCTAATTAGTTGTTTCAACATTCAGTTATCAAGAAGTTCCTAGAAAGATCCAATCCAGAAAAACTTTTACCCTTACCAACACATGTAGCAGTAGAAAAGGACACGAGTCTCGTGAAAACACCATACCTACAAAGTACAGCATGTGGTATACTTAAACGGCACGATCCTGGGTCCAGCTGTGCACAAGGACTTTTGATATCATGAGGCCAAAGTCTTAGCCTCACTGTGCAAGGCAACTCTGCAGCAGCAGCAGCAGCTGCTGCAGTGGAAAGTGATGCTGGTGCAGCAACAAAATCAGGAACCAGTGAACCAACACCAGTATGGGGAACAACTTCTTCATTAGGGGAAGAGGTAATAGGAACTTCTCCAGTACTTCCATGTGCCATCAATCTTGAATGTTGTCGATGCCGTGAATGAGCTCTAGTGGTACCTCTTGGTGCTGCTGAAGAAGCACCGACTTCCAGATTCTGGGCTTCCTGTGAATAAAATGCCAAAACATCAGTTAAAAGAAAATTCCAGTTCTAGTGAAGCCACTTGAGTTCTGTCAGAAGTAGGCAATACCGAATGTGTGCCGGCATGTGATTGACCCATCAACCAACCTTGCAGAAAAGGCAACTCCCACGATGATGAATCTCCAAGTGGCAAAAACTGATGTAGCTGTCCAACAGCTATGTTTCTTAGTAGCATATGAAGATTAGTACTGCCAGGTGTACTTGACGGATGGTTAGTTGTAGCAACCCCCATTGACTCTCTACCCTGCAAATGTGAAGGTTGTGCTAAGGTAGATGACAACATGTTATCAACAGTACAAATTGTGTCTGCTGCAGAGTCTGCACGGGAGCCTTCAGCACCAGAAATATGATTGCTCGTTCTTTCATGTAGATAGCTTGAAGTAGAAGCTACGGAGGATATATCCATGGGCACTGCAACATGCTCATGCTCACTTGTGCTCGAATCTGCCTGAAGATGCGGAGAAGACTCCCCTATTAAGGAACCAACGCTTGAGTCAATGACCATACTGTCTTGATGAGCAGATAACCATAAGTTCTCTCTGATGAGTGAAGCAGGCCAAAGCAAATAAGGGAACGACATGAAGGGAGCATGGTTAGTAACTGCAGCATCACTATTCTGGCCAGAACCAGAATGCAAGTTCGCAAACAAAACAGCAGGAGGAGGGTAATGCAAATAGCCTGGAGATGTTGCAATTGTCATTTGCGAGTCTGGCCCATTAACATTAAGCTCATTGACCTGCAACAGGTTAAGCATGAGTACACTCAACAAGCAAGAAACATAACATGGTCAAAAAATATATAAACATTAGAAGAATCCACCTCAGCAGTTAAAAGAAATGGAGCAGCATGTGGATGAAAATGCACTGCCCTCAGCGAGCGACGGGTACGTAGCACAATGGAAGGAGAAGATTCCCCTTTCTTGTTGTATTGCCATATATAAAGCTGGAAAAATGATGATTACATGAGTAACAATATACACTATCATTTTGCCTTCAGAGAACCATTGTTTAGCAAATCAACAATCACTACCTTATGACCAGAGGCTACGGCAAGCAAGTCCCCCTGAGCATGAAAAGCAATGGATGCTATGGGACGATCTACTCAGGGGAAAAAATGGACATAATTAATCCATGTGCAGAAAAGATTCAGTAGATAAAATAAACAAATACACTTAGGGGATAATAGTGTAGACAACAATTACTACACCCAAGTTTCCTCCCAATAATCTGGAGGCTTTAAGAAATAAACTTACGAAAATCACGTGACCCTATGCATTCTGCACTGCTGCCATCCCATAAACGAACTTCATGATCCAAGCTACCACTGGCAAGTATTTCTGGATGCCCAGGATGAAACCTGACCTGCAGACATTACCTATGTTGAAGTTGGACGCAACAAACAATTGAATTAAACCACAGAGCTACTTAAGAAAGATGAATGAAGAAATTTGCCATACACGAATACACTTCAAATGCAAGACATAATCAAATCACAACAACAAGGAAACTGAAGGGCATTTTTGGTTTGTCACAGTTGTAACAAGTTGCCACACCAGGTGCTCAGCGAGCTGGAGAATGTCACCACACAGCTCATATTGCAAAACTTTCCTAAGTTTTTGCTCCATGGAAGAAACACCCCTGACTCTTGATTTGAGGAGTCACAGAGAAAGCAATTGATCCCAAGTTCAAAACTCAAGGAAATGGTTTGAGTGGAGTAGAACTTTCCCAAGATTCTCAAGTACACTGGTAGATTTTATCCACCCAAACTTCTGCCTCTAGATTTCCCAATCAACAAAGGTTGATATAATGGTGTCTCCACGCTAGTATCATTTCATGCAATATCATATAACCAAAAACCATATGGCTTAAGTTCCCCTTAAGCTTCCTCTGGTTAAGGAATGTATATGTCTTCCAACTTGTATAGACAGTTATCGGTATTTCTCATTTTCTACGAAGGCAGCTTTGTCTCAACCGATTGTACCAGGATTATCTACTAATAAATCTGGAAGTGATACATGTATTCATCCAAAAACCAGCCTTCATCTAATTATTGCCTCTATCACTTACCACCTCTTGATTCCCTGTCATTATTCATTCATGCAGTCCCAACCAGTATACCAATGATTGGCAGCTGCTAGGACTTGACTCAAAGACAAATTAGCACTATTTCTTTTCAAATCGTTAGACTACAGTACATGGACACTTCCAATAGCACTCGCATCATACCAATATCAGACTCACAGAGAGAGGCACTGGTACATGCTGACCGAACATCATTTGATAAAATACTTCTTAAATAGAAGTGTCAGTCTAAGATAGTTTATATCAGTGTTGTCTGACGCGTATCGTATCGCGTATCGCTAGGCTCCACAATACGGGCGTATTGTATCGTATCGTACTTTAATATTAAAAAACTATAAAAATTATTTTAAAAATCAATAAAATTAGTAAAAATCCGAAACAAATCAAGAAAATTTTGGAAAAATCTGGTAATTGCTTTAAATTCATATAATACAAAGTTTAGCACAAATTGAACATTCAATATTGAACAATTGCATCCAAAATTATATATTTTGAATCAAAAAATGAAATACATTTACATTTTACATATTGTAAATTTGTATCAGGATCATTAACTAAATAATCTTCATCTTCTCCTTGATGATGTTGTTGCACTTCAAATTAATTCATGCAATGTCTTCTTCGGTTAGGACTTAGGAGTGCATTTTCTTCATTATCTTCCATAATCCACTCATCTAATATATCAAAATTAACAAACTGCTATCTTTGTCCATGTAGTTGTCATATTTGTTAATTTTCATATGTGAGCAAAACAACGAGCTCCATTTCTTTGATTATTGAGTCTATGACACCTCAATGATGTGATATTATTACTTGATGATGTCCCCTTTTTCTCTTATTGGAGACTAGCTTTTTAACGAATGCTTGAGCTCCATTTCTCACTTCACATACTGAGTTAAGCCTCACACACATTGATCATCTTCAACTCAATGGAAGTCATGTAACGTGAACCTTAAAATAGTGAAGTTATGAAATCCCCACTCAATGATCTGAGAGAACTAAATGTTTTTAATTGTTTGCCATCTCATGAAATTAGAATTTGTTAGCAAAAATATACCTAAAAGTTGTAACAGAAAGGAAAATGATTTTGTCATAATTTTTTTTTGTTCATACATTATTCTTATTAAATAAATGAAATTATAAACCTAAATTATAAGCATATTGGAAGATGCCTTGAAGGGAAGTGAAGAGAGGAGAAGAGAGGACAGAAACATGCAAAAAAAAAATTGAAAAAAAAATTGAATTTTTTTTTTGGTGTATCACCCGTACCATACGATACGGGCCGTATCATACGATACAATATCGTATTGTGGCTTCCCACGATGCGATACGGATAACACTGGTTTATATGGTGTCACGATTTCAAACTTGAATATATTGTCTTTTATTTAGTTGTGAACTTGTGATTCACAAAAAACAGGTTATGTGATACATATGTATACATATACATGCACATACAGACTTGTATATGTATATGTATGTGTGTATATTTGTCTCTGTAAGATTAAATTTTGATGATGTGGCCCTCATGTCATAGGGTCCAGGTGCATGTGTTGGACAAAGTCAAGGTGTGATGCACAGGATACAATGACTTCAAAAGTAATGGTGCTGGAACATAACAATACATGTACAAATATATACATCTTACATGGAGGAAATTGGATGAAACCCAAGTTTAATGTGAATTTGGTGCGCACCATGATTTTCTGCCCCTCAAATCCTATGTCACACGGGTGCGGGTGCGGGTGCGGGTGCGGGATACGGCAAATTTTTAAAAATTTGGGTGCGGCGACATGGCTAGGGTATATAATATTATATATATTATATATTCAACTGATTCAAGTTAAAAGCCTAGAACAAGTGATTAACTCAATTCACAATTTCACAATCTGATTGAAAACAAAATATCAAAAACAAACAAATAGGAGATGGAGTCAGTCATAGTCATAACTCATAAGTCATAACATTGACATTTAACACATGACAATTGACATACCAGTAAGTTCCAAAAGGCTTACTTAAACAGTTAACAGTTAGCACTAGCAGTTACCACTTACCACATTAAGATTAAGCAATTAGAAATTTAAAATATGACTCAGCCAAATTTGATGGGCACGTAAGAGATGCAATTCACAGTTGACATGTTATGCTACATGCTGCAAATTAGACAATAGACACGAATAAGCCAAATTCGACCCGGTGAGCAAAGTTGGCAAAGTTGGCAAATTCGACCCGGTGACCAATACGGATACGTCCATGCACATGCCCACTCACACACAATATATATATATATAGGAACTGAAATTTCACAACCTTAGGTTTTTTCTCTTGGCTTAAACACGATTTGTTAAATGGTGCTTTATATTTCAGGTACATCTGTTTTTGCATAAACAAAAGGCACCCTTGGTGGGCTGACTTCTTACAAAACGTTGATTATCAAAATTCCATCATGTAGAAGAAGATTACTCCATCGCATGATTCACTATATACGTAGAAGAAGATTACTCCATCGCGTGATTCACTATATACGTACAAGAATATTACTCCATCGCGTGTACGTTTAGATTCCAATGGGATCGATCGAGGTCACTGAGCTAGCGTGATTCACTAGACAAGTACAAGGAAAATTATTGCTTAATCATGTGCATTAGATGTCAATGGCCATCATGTGGATCCGCGGCATCCAAGGAAAATTACTACTTAATCATGTGCATTAGATGTCAATGGCCAGAATATTTCTAGGAAACCTTCCTTGCATATTCTCTGTTTTTTACTGATCATATTTGATGTCTGTGGATTAGGTGGATGGTGACATGATATGAGAAAGACAGGAAAAGAACAACGAGAACAAGCGCTCTTCATGCCAGCAGCGAAAGAATAGATCAAGATGCAACCCAAGATCAATACACCAATACTTCTAAAATGAAAGAGAACCTCGTCGATGCAACTCGTGTTGCCAGTGGAGAAGGATCTTCAGCCGCAGTGGAGAACCTTGTCGCCTATCACCAGCAGAGAACCGCTTCAAGCCTTCAATGGAGAACCTCGTCGCTTATCACCAGCAGGCAGCAGATGGAAAGTTGCAGAGGAGAGGAAAGCGGTGCGATTATGCGAGCGACGAGTCTAAACTGAAGACAGAAGACCTTAACGAGTCTGCCCTAAATCGTGGACGACTATGGGCTTGAGTACGTTGACCGCACCAAAAATTCAGTAAGACACGTTGACCGTGTCGATAAATGACGACACCGTGTCGATGCCGCACCGACACGGTGTCGGTGTCCGTGTCGCACCAGTGTCGACGCCGACACCCCACCTCATAGAGTTGTCGGTGTGACTTAGCTCAAATCACCCTCCCTCGCCCTCCTCTACTCCGTATGAGGCACTATTGGTCACTGCAGATACCACCCATGTCCTACTCCAGCCAATTTTATCATGTGATTTGGAACAGACCATAATTGCAAACTTGATGCAAGGAGTATAGTGGATAATGTTAGTATAGGAATCTCTGTCCCGCAGTGTGTATGTATTACATATATATATATATATATATATATATATATATATATATATATATATATATATATGTATTACACATACATATATATAATGTATGTGCATACACACATACATATATACATATGTGAAGGCAAACTACCTGGTGCTTGTAGTTTTTTTTCTAGCAACATAACCTGCAGTTCCTTTTTTCGTGTTCATATCTCTCTCAGAGTCTCAGTAATGCATACACGTAATAACATGCTCCTGAAGATTCAAGTAACCTTCCACCCAAGAAAAACCCTTTCCGTACATTAAAAGTTTTCATGCTTAAAGAAGTGTTTTGGCTTTTTCACATGTAGCTTAAGGGGTTTTCTGCACTGTTCAAGATAACAGATTGCTTACGCCCATGCCAAACGTAATCACAGAACAAATATAGGGGAGGAGTTTTCTGTATCATTCCCACACTCTTTTCTTGTTATCATTCAAAAGCAATGAACCTTTTCGGCAGTACATCTGTGGACTCTACTATATGATGAAATACAAGAACGAGTTCAGCATCTATATTTTCTGTCTCGTGCAAGTGGTGTATTTACTAAGCTATAAAACACACAGATAATGGTGTATGTACATATAGTAAATTTCAATACCATAACAAGTAATTATGTATATATACATACATACATTAAATATATTTATTGTATCTTGACAAAACATCTCATCACATTGTGAATCTCAAACAACCAATGTCTGCAGCAGAACGATCTTGCTGAGAGAAAAGACAATTGGTTGAGGCCACTCTCAAGCTATTTTGTAGAAAATATTTCCAAATGCAATTTTAGAGGCACTCTTCTTAATGAAGAAACTTAATATTCAATATACAAGATGCTTACATTGTGTATTAACATAAAGGGCATTGAACCAACATAAAAATAGGGAAGCTTAAGAACTTGATAGACTTACAAGTGGGACACCAATTGCAAAGATGCAAATGTTGTGTTACTCCAAATGACTAAAATACAACCGTGATTGCTCAATCAATAAACGTACCACATTCATGCACCCAATTTCTTTTCCAAACAAAGTGCACATATAACATCTGAAACCAAATAGCTATAATTGCATACCACCCAAGGAGTACGCCTATGCCCACTCAACACCTTTAAACAGCTTCCACTTTCACAATCGATTATCTTCACAGTGTGGTCGCCACTGCATGGGACACAAAAACAGAAAAGCATATCCATTAACACCCAATATCAGATTGGATAAGGAAAAGGAAACTGGAATAAACTTACTGTGTTGAAGCAAGGGATTTTCCATCAGGACTAAAAGCTGCAGCAATTGTTGACCTTGGCGGTGGCACCAAAGGGCAGTACTTTGCAGACAAATGCCTCAGTGATTCTGCTTCCAGCCTGAAATACATGAAACAATGTGGATTCAGTAGAAACCTATGAAGCACGGGTACATGTCGGTATGCTCTTTCTTTAAGACCAGCATGTGGGTATGTTTGGCTACACGTACCCACATTTGGGTACGTTGAGTACCAATACCCAATACTCACTCTTTTGATTTTATAAGAATGGATCAGGCCAACCCATATCCAAATGGGTTAACTTGATCCAAAACCCAAATTAAAATCCTAAAATCCCTAATCCCCTTTCCCTTTCACCATACCATTTCTATCTCTCTCTATTTTCCAATGAATCAGCTCTCTATTTTCCAACAGTGGCGGTGACTGTGAGGTGCAGTTGTGACACACCAGTGGCGATATGTTGGTCTCTCTCTCTCTCTCTCTCTCTCTCTCTCTCTCTCTCTCTCTCTCTCTCTCTCTCTCTCTCTCTCTCTCTCTCTCTCTCTCTAAGGCACGATGGTCTTTATAGGACTGTTTTGGTGTTCTTGACTCAAAGAAACAAGAAGCAATTTGAACATGAGAAACCATTACAATATTACATGACCAGTGTCCATCGATAGAGGTACATCTGATTACCTATTTTGATAATATATAGCAAGCTATTGCCTCCTATTCTAACACATGAGATTCTGATATATTTGCCTCTTGTTCATTTTGCTTGTTTTAATATGCTATACTTGTTATTGGAGTTGTATTCATTGCTTAAAATTATCTTCTTAATATTATGTTGTGAATCATGAATTAGCATATTTAATTTCATATATTTTTAATTATATATAATATATTATTTTTTACATTTTTAATAGTGGTGTACCCGTACCTTAGAATTTTTGAAATTCTCGTATCCCATGCACCGTTGGTAGAAACCCTTACATGGTTGTTCAAAGTGACTCCCTGGTTCAGTTGCTAAAAGCTATGGAAGGGTGCAAGCTACAGAGCCAAAATAGGGGACATATTTGGGCCATGCCGTTGAATTTACCCCATCAAACTAATTGATCAGTGAACACAACATACACAACCTTTAGTGTTCGATTTTATATTTGTTTTCGGTGCTTTGAAGCTTCATCCTTTCAAACAGCACATCGCTTTAGTTGTTTAGGTGTGATAAGGCAATAGTCTCACCTCAACTCCACTTAAAGATTTTCACTAGTTTAGATCAAAGGTGAATGCTCAATTGCTAATTTAATCCACTTGTTGGGGACAAGAAAAACAAGAAACAATGCTTTCAGACACATTCAGTTCCCAAAAGGGATACAAACAAGATAAAGAACTAAGATCAACAAGAGTATATGATTATGATGAACACTTGAACTTGCAAAATCAATTCTGTACCATGAAATAAGATGCTGCTTAGCATCCGTTATTTCACATCTGTGCCTAAAGCAGTTTGCTTCCTTGTTAACAGCATCACCCCAGAGCTTTCTTCCTGACCTCTTTACAGAAGGAGAAACTTCTCTCCAAGCTAGTAATTGAAACACATTGCTGCCACTAATACAACACATAAAAACCAGTCAATAACTCAACATAAAGTAAACTGTCATACTATATCTTGTAAACAAACTTATTCCACTGAAAAAATTCTTTGGCCATGCTCATGGATTCAACAAAAAGAAAACCTATTGTCAAATGGCTAATGCATAAAAAAATTATCATTGACCATCATTTTACGTCCCTATCCATATCAGTTTTAAGGAATAGTTCATGGTTTTCTTGTCTGCAATTCCAAAAAAAGATAATGCACTTCCTACTTTTTCCACCGAGATGAAACAAAGAGGAATGTTACTTTGCAAAGTTTGTGCATAGAACAATAATGAGTTTGCCGTGTGGAAGTTGGAAGAGAGCAAAAGACCTTGCACTACATGCATGCTTATGTGTGTGTGCATGTGCGTATGTCATTCATCCGTCCTACACAGTGCAAAATAAGCAGAAATTAGAACTCTGATCCGCATAGCGGAAAGTTTGCACCTTGGCCTTCATTCACAACTGGATAGCTGTGAGCAACATCCAGTCAAGGCCTCTCCAGCTCCTAATATACAAAATTGCCAAGTGCATGGATATATAAATATAAATATAAATACACATACATATATATGTAACACATATAAGATTCAAAATATATCCATCCCTTCTACCTTTCCTTCATAGCGTCTCAAAAGGCAAAGTACTATTTAGAAAAGAAATGCACATATCACACTTAGAGGTACAAATTTTCCACATACTATTTGAGAATGCAACATAATATGTGGAAAGGCTTGTATGTTAAAACAACAATTCTTACCTTTGTCTAGGTGAATTGGCCTGAGACTGCGAGCATGGTTGGTATGGGTTAGAGTGTGAACTTGCAGCAGAAGGGACATTAGCATCACCAGCCAAACGTTGAGTCATTTGTTTCTTTAACCTTCATGCTCTTTCCTACATGTTAGATCATTCAAATATGTTATCCATCATGACCAATTTATCCACGCGTAGAATTGACGAAAAACAAAAAGTTAAAGCATACCTCAAACCAAAAGCTTTATCTTATTCAATTGTGATTTAATTAGCTTTTATTGAACCATGCAACTCATTGGTTTGCAAGCAAATGATATTGCTAAAGAAAGGAGAAACAAAAATTGCTTAGGTTTCATCAAGGAATTCAGAGAAAGATCGTAAGACACAAAATGCCCACATTTTCA
Organism: Brasenia schreberi; assembly: GCA_036023115.1. Classification (NCBI taxonomy): domain Eukaryota; kingdom Viridiplantae; phylum Streptophyta; class Magnoliopsida; order Nymphaeales; family Cabombaceae; genus Brasenia; species Brasenia schreberi. The sequence continues at coordinate 1,394,217 of JAYKKT010000086.1, read as the reverse complement.
ATGCTCATCCCGTACAAACAAAGGAGACCAAGCTATCTATCAGCATCACAAACTAAGTCAAAAGAAGACATGCCCTCATGACATTACTAGCAGGCAGTTGGAACTCTCAATTCTATTGGCTATAGTCTCAAGAAAATCATATAGAAATCTCCCCAAAATTTGGTAATACTAAGTTTTGTAGGTAACAGGGAAACCATGACAAGGGGCAGATCTGCATGCTCAATATGGCATGGTCTAGAACTAGAAGCCATGAAAATGGGTGATATATTAACGCATGACCAGATGACAACGGTTAACCACTTCCGCTTTCACAGCTAAACATCACACAGTTTCCAATGCCAGAAGAAAATTCTAAGACATTAGGGCATGACTATGGCACAAAACAATTAAGCAAAGTCAAACACTATACTAACGATACCAGCTGAAATGCACCATGCCAAGCCCGTAAATTCTCAAAAAAATAACTCCGAACAAAGAGATCACGGTTCTCGAAACAATACTTGAGTCCCCCACAACTACACGAATACCATCCACATCGTGCATTGTTAATGCTCGACAATTCCTCCTTGACCGTCCATCGACATCATACAACTTCCACCCATATGTCGATTTCACTCTACCCTTCGGCGATCCGAGGCCCTCGTTCCCTTCAAATAAGGGAAAGACGAAACCAAGAATGAGTGGCAGGACGCTTTGCCGATCTACCTCGTTCGCCCAAATTCACAACTCCACCCCCGAAAAGCAACTATCTGAAGAAACAAAATACCCTAAAATCAACCCGAAAATGATGATTCCCGATTACGTCCGACAAACACAACCTCCAATCTTAAAGAATTAACTCCCGTATGCCAAAGTTTCCCTCTTATGATACGAAATCCTTCAATTTTTATGCGATCCGGCCACGGACGATGCAAGATAAGGATCAGAAAGTAACCAAGAGAAAACCGCAGAGAAAAATTACCGATTCAGAATCGATATAATCTCAGATTAACGCAAGAAACGCAGATAGGAAGCTTACGATGATGATGCAGAACGATATCTCTCTCTCCCCTCTCTCGGACGAATTTCAAAACCCTAAGGAAGGAGAGAACGAGAGAAAGAAGAGGTGCCGAAGGGGGCTGCCGGTCGATGATGCAGAGAATGCCAGGAATCGAGATCTTAATATATGTCCCCAGTTTCCCTTCAAATTACCCCATATGTCACTTTGGGCCGTTTCCTTTGTTTATTAGGTATTTTCCATATTAGTCCCTGTATTTGAATAATTTTCCAAATTACTGGTCATATCTTCTACATTTTCAAGATTCTCATTTTTCTATCAAACATTTACTGTATGTTTTCGAATGAAAACTCGACCTAAGTGAATGCATTAAAATTCTTAATATTTTCTTACGTAAATCCTTAGCATAGTTTTATTCAATCAATATGTGCCGTCCTATATAGTATGTTCTAATTGATAGAAACAAGTTCTTAAATTTGTAAACATACCATTTATAATAATATTTGTAAACAAGCGACGGGGGGTTCGGATATTTGTAAACATCATGCGTTACTTTGTGTTTGGGTCCATCCAGGTCACAAGTGACAACCCAACATCACGCAACTCATTTTAGTTCATATTTATTACATTTAAAGCACGGAGGTTGTCTCAAGCCCTAATTGTCTTTCTCTTGTCAATTAAACAAAAGGGTTTCTACTCCTCCTATAAGTGTAACTAAAGGCACGATATATCGGGTGTCTATGCATCCTCCATATAGCAATTCAGAAAATATTGAAATAAAAATTTAATGCCAAACTCAATGAGAATATGCCTTAAGTCTTGAAAATGTTTGTAAAAATAGAGACTAATTCGAAATTAGCAAAAAAGAAAGGATGAACTTGAAATTATTAGAAACAAAGGGCGGATTGCTAGACTCTTGTTGCCTTCAAAAGCTACCCAATCTTTTTAAATTGCATCTTGCATGGTTCGTCATAACCTAACAACCTCTCACATCATTCCGCGTATTTTTCTGTTAACGCCAACCAAACTAAACGTCATCCCTATTCTCTTTTTCTAAATAGAACAAAATAGAACGAAGTCATTCAAATTAAAAAAGTAGAACCAAATATTCGAAAAGAAAAAACATACTATATATATATATATATATATATATATATATATATATATATATATATATATATATATATATATATATATATATATATATATATATATAAAGAGTTGTGGGGTTAAAGTCCTAAAATATATACTCCCACAATTCCATTGTTCAATCGTGCTTGATGGATGATAGAAGACAACTCAACAAATCTGTGTTCTTGTTACATGAGAGGATCAATCACATGAGAAAGACGGTTCCTTGTTGATACCATTTATGAAGGATGATCAAATGGCTAGAGTCTAAAAAACATACTTCTAAAATACCCTGTCATAGTATATATAATATTATATATATGTATATGCATGTGTAAGATCACCTGCTAAAAAACTTGTGTACATGATTTTTTTTTTTGTTAAATGTGGTACTTTCAAAGCCCAACCGAAAAGTTGGGTTCGATTGGGTTCAACACACTCCTGGTCAGTAGAGGACTTCCTAACAATCCAACCTGATTCACCACACACACATATTCTATTGTCTTATCATCGAAATCAATTTTCCTTATATTTTCTAGTTTTTTTTCATGTGATTATTCGCCATGCCTTGATGGTTTTTGTAAAAGAACTTAAAACGGGTTGACCTGAGAAAAGAAAAGCTACATTAGGGATGACCTATTTTCCTCTCTAACCCAAGGTGGTCACAACCCGACCAGTTAACCTGATGAATTCGTAAATCATTAGTTAATCAGGCAGCTTAACGTAATAACTAGAACATCAAGGCAGCTTTCTGCCAAACCTTACCCAATTTCCTCTGAAAGAACCGGTCTTGAATTTTGGATAAAGTTTGACCACACGGTTACGTGTGAAGGCGGATCCGCGTTGGACCATTTGACCATCCGGACCGGATCTAGAGAATAATGGGTCCCCAAGCAGTGAATTCCATTCTCCGTTAAATCCTAGTATGGGAATATTTTCCTGACCCGTGCAACCCGGATCAAACCCGACCTAATCAGTTTTGGGTTCGATCTGAACATAAAGTGTTATATATATATATATATATATATATATATATATATATATATATATATATATATATATATATATATATACGTGTGTGTGTGTGTGTATATATGTGTGTGTGTATATATGTGTATGTTAAATCTTCATTTCACCCTGTCATTAATTAAAAGTGGATGTTAATCTTGACCAAAATTTGACTCCCTCTCTCTCTAACACACAGACATACGCATACACATGCACACACCTGGATTCGGCCTCCCATTGTAACCCAAAAGAAGAAGAAAAGCCACTTTCTCAAGAATTAAACACTTTTTGAATATATGAGATAAGCTGTGTAAGAAGCGAGCTGGAAACCTTGCTCAAGGGGAAGAAGTACTGAACTGCTTGAAGTAGCCAAGCATTGGCGTGATACATGCAATATTATTGTTTGATATCGTGTGATATCATTGCACTTTTCTGTTTGAAATAGATCTTCTTATTAAAATATATAAAGTATCACTGATATCATTAGTTACTAGACATGACTGATTCCAACCAGAACTGGACCGAGTCAGGAACAGTTGAACCAGGCACACCCGGTTTAGTTTCGGTTTCATCTTCTACGGAATTTTAAGAGCCTGAAACCGGTGCTAGCAGTTCCAAATCGCCAGTTCCTTATATATATTTTGTAATTTGTAATTTTAAATTTTCAGCATTTTTTCCCTATTTCAAGTGGTTTAGGCCTCAAACAGGAACCAGCTTGGTCTTGGTTTGGTTCCGCTTCCTGGTTCCAGGTAAACCGAAACCTGGTTATTCTTTACCTTTGGACCAAATTGGCTATTGGGCAGTCGAAGGTGTAACTGGCGTGCCATGTCTATTAGCTACTGTAGGATTTATATCCATACACCGTAATTACAGGGTCTTATATGATATCTACAACATTGATCTAAACAAGGTCGGTGTAATAGGCCGGTTAATTCACAAGTTGAAAAGGTCATGGGTTCGACACCGGGTGTGCATCTGGCTTCAACCTCCCCATTATATATATAAGAAAAAAATGCAGTCTCCAGATTGGACCAAGTTTCGGTTCCTAGCGAAACAGCCTATCGATGGCAAAGCACTGCCCCATGCACTTTGGTCCAGGTTCATGAAGGTGGTGTACTAAGATCCAAACCCAATGTTTGAATGTCTGTTGGGCCAATTATGTAATAGCTATGAAGTAAGCACAGCGTTAGCTCATCTGGCAGGATTCTCTTACACACGTCGCAAGTGGTGAGTTCAATCCCTGGGGCGTGTGCATGTTAGACTTCAGCCTTCCATTGTAACAAAAAAATAATGTGATAGCGATGAAGAGAGCCAGCAAAGATCCAACTCTGAGAAGTTCAATGTACATTATGGATCTAGATCCAAGTCCATCTGATTAAGTGTGCCAAATCAAGAGACATTTAGAATGAATTAGTAATGCAAAATTAGAAGCCATGCTTCCTCTTTACAATAACAGAGGATACACAGCAAAACGCCCAGTATCGAAAACAATTACAGCCAACACGAGAGATTATGCTTGCAGTAAAACTACTGTACAATTGAAAGAATATGGCAAAAGGGATCACCCACTCAAACCCTTGATCTGCTCATGCCCAGGCGCATTGCTAAAAAGCCATGTTCACTCATACTCCCCCTCAATCTGTAAAAAGATGGTTTGCTGCGGATTACAGGGCACGATCTGTTCTGCCACCTCGAAGGCGAACCACGCAAGTCCAGGATTTGGTTTCCAAAGAAGGTTGATGATAAACGAGGCCTTTCGGTCCCCTCGAGAGGATCTGAACTGTATTCCATTGTTGTAATGAAGGAAGAGTAATGCCCATAACTTAAACCTGATGTCTCTCTTTCCCACCAGCTGTTTTCAGGTGTGTACTCATTCTTGTAATCACATTCAGGACCTGATGAATCTTCTCTTAGGCTGTGAGAATCTTCACAAGCTTCATCCACATCATTATAGACAAGTTTAAGTGCTTGGACAACTTCACCCATGAATGGCCTCTGAGACACCTCAGGATGAACACACATCGATGCAATTGCCGCCACCCTCGCCATGTTGTCGAAGTTGTATTTTCCATCCAAAGAGGGATCAACAAGTTGTTCAAGCCCCTCTTGGCTCGTCAGCAGAGGGCGTGCCCATGTCACGAGGTTCTCTTGACCTGGAGGTTTAGACATGTCTACTGGCTTCCTGCCTGATAAAAGTTCTAGCAACACAACTCCATAGCTGTAAACATCACTCTTCACAAGCAGATGCCCTGTCATTGCATACTCAGGGGCAACATACCTGCACAATCAAAGTTTAGGATGGTTTTCTTTTCATCCTTCTGCATTCCAAAATTCAAATGCAACAAACTGAAGGTTTAGACATATGTATGTATGTATCTAGTGGAATTTCAAATTCCTTATTACCCCTAGAAAATCTACAACGTATATAGATAGCCAAGGAGAAACTAGTGTGAGATTTCTAGATTACACTAAAGTATCCCAAAAAACTACGGAAGAACATTCAGATAATGAAGAAAATATAGTATCAGTCATAATAACTGAACCAGATCAAATAGATAAGCAATTTGAACACTACACGAATATACCAGATCCAGAATAATATACAGATGAAGATAATTAGATAATATTTAAAAAACGAAAGAGAAAAATAAACAGATTAAGAACTTCAAGAACTCCAATAATACTACAAAAAAGAACTTCCAGAACTCCAATAATACATGAGACATAATAAGGAAATAAGTCAGACCCAAGAAATTTACCTAGACAAATCAAATAGATTAAGCGCAAGAGAAATACCAGAATCAAGCACAAAATTAAACAATCGGTACAAAATATACTAGATAACCCAACTAACGAATGAAAAGAAATTATAGAAGAAATAAATAAATATGAAGAAGAAAAAACAGAAAATGAAAGTCTAATATCATAACCAATTTCACAACCCATGTCAGAATATAAAGAACATAGAATTTATAGATAGTGAAGTTTCATAAGAAACAACAGCAGTAAGTCCCTATAGTGGAGAAACATCAGCAGAAAGACAAGGCATATTAAATCCCTATAGTAGAGAAACATCAGCAGAAAGACACGGCATATACCCCAAAAGAGCATAGAGTGATTACAGAGTAGAGAATGAATCACAAAATAGAAAGACAAAATGAAAAAGATTACCTTTAAAACCAAAATAAAATATGGAAGTAAAAATAAAGGATACGTATTAAATCTGGAATTATGTTATAGAAACATGGAAATCAGGTGTAGTAGCCCAATACCTAAATAAATTTAGCACAGAAAATAGTGCAGTAGAAATGTAACATTTATAGGAGAAATTGTAAAAGCTATGTGAGAAAGTTTTAAGCTCGAAAAAACATTAGATTATAATACCCTAGTAAGCCTTGGACCGAATCCTTATAATTTTGTAAACACAGTACATAAATTAGCAACTGAAAGAGATCCTAACCAATAAAATATAACAATCCTCAACAATATGGATTCAGACTGTACATACCATACTAGCATACCAGGAAATATATATAAAACAGAAATTAGAAACAGAATGTTTTTAAAACAAACAGGACCTTTAGGACTAGAAATACAAAAAAGATTGGGATAAACATTGCACTGAATCAAATGCAGACCCAAATAGTAATACAATAGGAAGGACAACACATTTTATAGCAGAACAATTAGAGAAAAATGTACAAACTTAAATATTCAAAAACAAATAAAAAAAAGAGACTATAGTTTTTGTAGAAATATGTATACTACACATAATTGTGGAAGTACATATTCTAAAAAATCTAGAAAGAAAAATTGTATATCTAAACGAAAACCTTCTAGAATGATTAAAAATAAATAAATATTATCTATGGAGATCAAATGCCAGAAAGCCTTTTTTAAATAAAAAATATGTATGAAAATATAGACCACACCAACGAACGTATAATACAAAATTAGGATGTTACACATGTGACAGTGATCAACATTTTAGTAAATCTTGTCCCAAAAGGATAAATAGTCAAGACAAAAATAATATTTTAGTAAATTGCGTAGAAGAAGACATCATAGCAATGGACGAAGCATTAAGTGACAGTGAAAGTAATTTTGAATAATTTAAAGAAGAAATATATAGGAGTACTTCTGAAGATGAAATAAAAAAATGTTTAAGAATATGCTTATCTAGTGTTCTTTGTGTTAGTTTTATGTTTCTAGGTATTATTGTACTCGCCTGAAACTGTAAGGGCATTTTGATAATTTTCTGTACTAGGGGTATTTTGATCAATTTATATTTTACAGCTCCTTATATAAGGATTGATAGGTTATATTAGGGTTTAAGTTACTGTGATTAAGAAAGAGAGAGAAAGAGGGGGGCGGCTTCCATTGGAGGTTCGCCCCCCCTCCTCCGATCTCCATTTTTTCTCTCCATCTTGTGTTCATCTTTTCGATTATTGATTATCCGTTGCGCAACCACGTTTACAACATGGTATCAGAGCCGTACGATTGATGGGAGCAGAGAAAAAAGAAGAAGAAGAAGAAGAAGAAAAGAATGGGTCCGTCGTAAAGCAAAGGATTTTTTTTGTGGAGATCTATGGTGTGATTTAATGGCAATGGAAATAAAAGCTGAGAAAACCTTGGAGAAAATGATGCACAATCTGAAAGTTGATCCGTCATCTAAAGTTGGAGATGCCAAAATGGTTCCCGCTTGTGATGCAACCTCTTGTATATCCTCAACGGGGGATGCTACTAGTAGTAGTACCAAGAGAAGCGAATGGATCAGGAGTCTCTAAATATGGAGCAAGGACATTCGTTGCATGCCTTTGTCAATGGAAAACTCTCAGCTTCTGTCTACGGAAGTCTAGAGAACCCAAAGCTAACACTTACCACCAATGCGAAACTATGGTATGGAAGTAACAGAATCGCACTTCTGAGCATAGCAGTTGGGCTTTGGCATTTCTGTTGCAAATGTTTATAATCAATCTCTGAAGTCTGCAAACAAGGAGCTTAAGGGCATGATGAGGACAATACAGATAGAAGATGTCGATTGTGTGCAAGATGAAATAATACAGTAGACCAACTGTTCGATTAAATGTTTCACAGAAACTTCAACTCTGCAGGACAACTGTTCGATGAAATGTCCCACAAAAGCCTTAATTCTGCACGACAAGTGTTTGATGAAATGCTCAAGAGGGCTGATAAAACTGCATGTCATTTGTTTGATTGAATGTCTCAAAGAAGCTGCAACTTATATTTTTACTAGAGAAAAAGAAGAAAGAAGGTGATGGCAAGAAGTTCAGTTGCAAAGACGGTCACCAATCTCAAGAATCTGAACAATCTGTTGGTTAAGCAGACATTGAAGCTCAGGCAACGAGTCACAGGACTAAACATCATGAAAAGAAAAGCTCGAGCTTGACATCTCGTGGGCAAAAAAAGAGAGTTGAGGCATTCGTGGCTGAGAGGGACTTCTACATTCAAAAGCACAATGGAAGAAAAGATACGAGGACGAGAGTGCATGAGGAGAGAAAGCCTTGAGCATGTTAAGAAAGAGAGCAGAAACGCTGGCTAGCTATGAAGGTGGACCATTGATGGTAGATGCAGAAAGCATAGAACGTGGTGATAATGAGGATTTAAAGAAATATGAAAAGGAACTTTAAGCTATCTGCCTCTCTTTTAAGAAAAGGGCAGATAAAGTGCACGAGATGGCGCAGAAAATCGGCAAGATGATGGATGAGTTGGTAGAGTATGAAAAGAGGGCAAACATGGTGCATGGCACAACACCTGATCATCTTTCACAGGTGCTTGTGGTCTCTTCAATCGGATGGGCCATGCTTGCCAAGTGTTCGATATGATGCCAGTGAGAAACGTGGTCTTCTAGATTGCAATTATAATTCGGGATTCCAACTATATGGTGATTGCATGTTAATTGTTTGACCAAATGCCGGTGAAGGAGGTGATATCTCGGAACTCTTTATTAATCGGACATGCTTGAAGAAAGACATGACATTTCTAAGCATGATTAAGTTGCAATTGGTCCTGTCTTACAAGAAGATATCAAATAGAATGCTTTGGTTTTATCAGATCTTTGTGCACATGATGTGTTTAAGAATGTCAAAGAAGGTGATGATCAAGAAGTGGGTGTAAGGTCTAGGGAGAACCTGTCAAAACAAGTGCATAATGGAAGGGATTTGTTTGGTGGGAAACCAATTGGTATTCCACTGCCTAGAGAAGAGAGTTCTCCAATTGGAAAATGGAATGCATCTGCGACTGACAATGCTTCTCTCCTATATAATGATTAACATGTTGTTAGCAGTGAAAGTTCTTCAAGTGATTCAGATGGAGACAGAAATTGTGGAACTAGTGATTCTGTTTTGGGGCATGTTGCCGCTAAGTTGTTTTTTCTGAAGCTACTGCATCAGGACTTGATGATCAGAATAATGTCACTTCAATTCAGCTTTAACAGGATGATTAATATGTAGTATATGAGATGCAAAGTAACTCTTTGAGTAAATGTTCAAGAGAGAATGTTACCTGTGCATGAAGTGTTTGATGAAATGTTCAAGAATGATGCAAATTCAGGAAAAGATTGCAGAAGATATAAAGTAGTACGTGATGATTGTTTTCATTGGAAAATCCCATGAAAAAAGTTTACAAAAAAGAGATGCTTCTTTATTGATGTGACAGTCAGGATGACTGCTTTGATGTTGAGACAGCCGGGGTGGCTGCTTTGGTGATGTGACAGTTAGGATGGCTGCTTTGATGTTATGACAGTCAGGATGACTGCTTTATTGTTGTGACAGTCAGGATGACTGCTTTATTGTTGTGACAGCCAAGATGGCTGCTTTGTTGATGTAACAGTCAGGATGGTTGCTTTGTTGATGTAATAGCCAGGATGACTGCTTTATTATTGTGACAGCCAAGATAGCTGCTTTGTTGATGTAACAGCCAGGATGGCTGCTTTATTGTTGTGACAGCCAGGATGACTGCTTTGATGTTGTGACAGTCAGGATGACTACTTTATTGTTGTGACAGCCAAGATGGATGCTTTGTTGATGTAACAGCTAGGATGGTTGCTTTGTTGATGTAACAGCCAGGATGGCTGCTTTATTGTTGTGACAGCCAAGATGGATGCTTTGTTGATGTAACAGCCATGATGGCTGCTTTATTGTTGTGACAGCCAGGATGGCTGCTTTGTTGATGTGACAGTCATAATGGCTGCTTTGTTGTTGCAGCCAAGAAGGCTGAGTTAATAGTGCAGCCAGAGATGCTGCTTGTGATGACAAGCCAGGAAGGCTAATATATTTTTCAGCCAAAGAAGTTGTTGAAGATCAAGATCAGTGATGAAGACACATAAAGAACTCAAGCAGATATGAAGATTTTTTGGCAAGTTTGGAGTTCGAAGTATCTCACTCCCAACTTGAGGGGGGGTGTTGAAGAATATGCTTATCTAGTGTTCTTTGTGTTAGTTTTATGTTTCTAGGTATTATTGTACTCGCCTGAAACTATAAGGGCATTTTGGTAATTTTCTGTACTAGGGGTATTTTGGTCAATTTACATATAGGTTGTATTAGGGTTTAAGTTGTTGTGATTAAGAAAGAGAGAGAAAGAGGGGGGGGGGGGGGGGGGGGGGGGGGGGCCTCCATTGGAGGTTCGCCCCCCTCCTCCGATCTCCATTTTTCCTCTTCATCTTGTGTTCATCTTTTCGATTATTGATTATCCGCTGCGCAACCACGTTTACAACAAAAAATACCAAAAACTAAAGTATGAACTAGTAATACAACATATATGAACATAGTATCTAATCCAGAAAAATATTTATCACCAAAATTCTTAGCATACAAGGAACATAAATGGGCTCGTTATAAAGGATCGGATAGTATAGCCTATCTATATTGTAGATTATATCCAGCCAACAATATGAGACTAGAATGTAAAATTTGTTTAAAATAAATGTGTACTATGTGCACAAAAATATCTTAAATATCTTATTACAAATGACAGACAACCCTTAGATAAAAATAAAATAGAAAATAATATTCATGCAGGAAAAATAAAAATGTTAGAAGACCAATATAAACTCTTAGAAGAAAGAGTATGGCGTCTAGAACATCCAAATATGCCACCCTTAGAAGATACAACAACACCTGATAACTTAGAAGCAATCAACCATAATCGTTGTATGTAATTAAGGATTAAGAATATGCATCATAAAAATTAAATATAAGATACGGAACTTAGAAATATAATGTATAGCCTTAGTAGATATTCGATGTAATATAAGCCTTATAGATGAAAGAATTATACCACCTGAATATAGAGAACCCATTCCTATAACAGAAGATGTTACTGCTCATACTGTTGATGGAACTATTCATCGTAATAAAGAAAAACTAGCAAATCACAGTATAATTTATTTTAAAACAAATTGCAACATCTATAACCAATCCTATAAAATTACAGAAACATGGATAAAACCTCTAGGCCTCTAAGAACGATTCATTCTTTGTATAAATTTCCTCCTTCATGGAAACAACAACATTGCTCTTGATAGAAATTACGTCCAAATTTCGAAATCTACTAGCCTTTGCCCTATTGAAATCTATCACCAACCCAATGTTAAGACATGAATCGTGTTGATCTAGTTATGTATTTGATAGTAGAAATCATGTTTTGGGTCGTTTCTGAGTCTTAGATTAGGTTATGTTTGTTTAGTAGTATTTAAACTTGCTTAGGGGTAGATTAGTCATTCAAGTTATAAAGCTTATAAATACCTAGATTAGGGTTAATCAATAAGTAACAGAATTATGGCTGGACGGCAGCCAAGGAGGTCGTCCCATCTTGTATTGGGACAGATTGGATGTGTTTTCCCAATCTGTCCGATCTTGTAAGCTTTATTCATTCTGTTAAATAAGAATATTTTATCATGGTATCAGAGCCTAAAAGGCTGGTAAATCCGTATTTTTTCGTTTAAAAGACTCAGTTTTATGGTTGTGAAAGATCCTCTTCATATCAGGGAAGAACATTCCTTGAAATCGCAGATTTAAAAGGTGTTTTCTGCAAGAGGCTAATATTTTGTGCATGTTATTTGGGGCTGCTGATTTTTCATAAAAACAAGGAAAAGATCGACTCACGGTGACTGGTACTTATGTTTGTGGACTAAGTCAAGTTGCAGTTCATTTTAAAGTCCACAGATCTTGATAAATCAGGGCAGACATTCTTGTTATTGGTGAGAAAACTGAAATACGTGAACTACATATTGTGATCAGTCCACGTTCATATTGTTCAGTAATATATCGTCTGAGGGACTTCATATTGTTCAGCAATACTTTGTGTTGAGTTTAGTGGTTAGTCTGCCAAGATTTAAACTGCATATCGTGAGCAGATCCTGGTTGTTATCGTTCAAGTCATCTATTAATCTATTGAACAACCTGTGGACAGAAGAATAATCAACTTGTGGCAGTCTCATAAATCGTGTAGAAGACTAATCAACCTTCTTGTTGCATATTGATCTATGATCAATATAGGGTCGTGGACATATTCAAAAAATCATGCCAGTCTTATAAATCGTGAAGATCAATATAGAGTCGTGGGCATATTCAGAAAAACGTGACAGTCTTATAAATTGTGTAGAAGACAAAAAAAAAATTATCAGATTGCTACGAAGATTCTTACTTGAAGTTAGATTTCTATGGCCAACAAAGGCAAGGCAATAGTTGAAACTCCTTTTGTGGTATCCAAACACGGCATGAATGAAAAAGGAGAAACTTTTCAGATTACCACAACGAAGTTAGATGGAAGAAACTATCTAGAGTGGTCTAGGTCTGTAGGACTGACTGTTATAGCCAGGGAGAGATGGGCCCATCTCACGGACCAAACACCTAGTCCAGAAGTTCATGATACTCACTATCCTACTTGGCGAGGAGAAGATGCCCTGATATCATCCTGGCTCCTTCAATCTATGATCCCTTCAATTGCAAAAACCTTTATGTTTCTTGAATCTGCTCATGAGATTTAGTGCATTGTTTTCGAAGCTTACTCCAGAAAGAAGAATGTGGCAAAAGAATATGAGATTTTAGAAAAGATCAGAAAATGTAAACAAGAAACTCGTTCTATCAACGAATATTATACAGATCTTCGGGGTCTCTGGGATGAACTCCTTTATTATACAAATATCAAGTGCTCTGCCTGTTATAATGAAAGAAATGTTGAAAGTGAAAAGAAGAAAGTATTTGACTTATTTGTGAGGTGTAAATCCTGAATTTGAGTCAGTGAAATTAAACATATTAGGCAGAGAAGAGCTTCCTACACTGGGCACAGTATACTCTCTTTTAATCAGAGAAGAAGATCGTAGAAAACTTGAGAAGAATAACATTCCTGTTACAGATCAACAAACACTTCAAGTGAGAGGAGACAGTTCACACTTTCGTGGTAGAGGTGGACAACAGAGTCCTGGACGTGGACGAAGTAGATATCATTCGGATGAGAAAGACAAAATTGTTTGTTCAATTTGTGGCAAATCAACGACATTCTAGAGAACATTGCTGGGAATTACATGGCAGACCAGATTATTATCGAAATCGGAATCACTTAGTTCATGCAACAGAAAAATCAACTCCCAGTGTAGTAGGAATTCAAGAGATTATTAAAAGGATAGAAGGCCTCGAACATAAACTATCTGAACAGCCTTCAACTTCTTTATCTCAGCCTACAGTCGCTCAGGCTACACATACTGTGAAGGGTAACATATTTTCTCATCCTCATTTAAAAACTTGGATAATTGATTCAGGGGCTACAGACCATATGATAGGTGAGTTATCATATTTTTCAGAATACAGAACTCTTAAAAAATAGGAACCGATTAAGTTGGCAGCTCTTACTCTTATATGATTGGATAGAGAAGTGTACCCACTTGTTTCTCAGATTTAAAATCAGTATATGATGTTTCTAGTTTCCCGATAAATCTTCTTTCAGTCAGTTATTTAACTCGTACAATAGACTGTTGTGTAATCTTTCACCCTACTGGTTGTGTATTTCAAGATCTGAAGACGGGAAATTTTTTTTATCATGGTAAACTACAGAAGGGACTATATGTTCTGGACGATCATTCTCAGCCTGCAACTTCTTCCAGCGCTTCAACACCACTATTTAGGATGCAAAAATTCACCTTTGGCATTGTCGTCTTGGTCATCTGCCAGTTTCAAAACTTCAATACATTATACCTCATCTTAGAGTCGAGTCCAATAAGTGTTCGTTTGAATGTGAAGTCTGTCAGCTTGGGAAACACCACAGAGCTCCCTATCCTTTAAGTGACTCTCGGTGTTCTCAACCTTTTAAGCTTATCCATTCTGATATATGGGGTCCCAATCCTGTTATATCTTTGTTTGGACATAAATATTTTGTCTCCTTTATCGATGATTGCACACGTCTTACAATCGTTTATTTAATAAAAACAATATCTGAAATTGCTTCTATCTTTTCCATTGTGCATAAATTTATTCTTACTCAGTTCAATGCTTCCGTGAAAATTCTTTGGTCAGATCATGGGGGTGATTACATTGGTGATCAGTTACAAGAATATCTACGATCCAATGGTATTATTCATCAGACCTTTGTTCCTATACACCTCAGCAAAATGGCATTGTAGAAGAAAAAAAATCGTCATATTCTCGAGATAGTTAAGACTCTATTACTTCAAAATAATGTTCCTAAATTCTAGTGGGGAGAAGTTGTTCTTACTGTTGTTCATCTGATCAATAGAATGCCTAGTAATACCATTCATGGTGAAAGTCCAATACAATGAAAGTCCAATACAATCTCTGGATAAGAAATCAAAACCCTTTCATATAGTTCCTCGTATCTTTGGATGTACATGTTTTGTGCATATCCATATACATGATAAACTTGATACAAGATCAGTGAAGTGTATTTTTCTTGGCTATTCAAATACTCAAAAAGGGTATAAGTATTATGATCCTCTTCTTAAAAAACTATATGTTTCCATGGATGTCACCTTCTCAAAATTTACTCTATATTACTCTTCTCAAATGGAGTCCCCTACATCTCAACCTATTGTTCCCTGTGTTCTTCAACTAGTTCCTAGTGAGGGGGAGTACAAAGCAAATGACTATAGAGAACCGGAGCATGAATCAAAGGAAGCGCAAGAATCAGATGAGATCCTGGTGTACAAGAAAGGACCAAGAAAGATTGTTTACTCTCAAGAAGAACCATTCACTAAAGATATTTCTCCTGACTCAGATCCTCAATTGCAAGTGGAAGAAGACCTGGAGATTCTTAATGCCATTCGCAAAGGTAAACATACTTGTGCAAGATATCCTATCTCAGATTGTGTATCATAAGAGAATACTTCTGTGAATTATCAACAATTTGTTATGAATGCTGAGAAATATAGAATTCCTACAACATTTAAAGAAGCATATAAGTGTCCTTTATGGAGGAACTGAAGACCCTTGTGAAAAATAATACCTGAACCATCACAAAACTACCTCCAGACAAGAACATTGTGAGATGCAAATGGGTGTTCATGATTAAATATAAGGCAGACGGAACCATAGAAAGATACAAAGCAAGACTAGTTGCTAAAGGATATAGTCAATCATATGGAATTCACTACACTGAAACATTTGCACCTGTGGCTAAACTCACTTCTATAAGAATACTGCTCAGTTTGGCAGCTAACTTGAAATGAGACCTATGGCAGTTAGATGTGAAGAATGCTTTCTTACAAGGAGATTTGAATGATGTATACATGGAACTACCTTCAGAAATGAGTACAAGAACCTCTGAACTCAAAGTATGCAAACTAAATAAAGCTATTTATGGACTAAAACAGTCACCTAGAGCTTGGTTTGAGAAATTCAGTAAAGCAGTATGCAATCTTGGATACAGAAGAAGCCTCAATGACCATACAATCTTCTTCAAACAAGGTACAAAATTATCCATTCTTGTTGTCTATGTAGATGACATCATTGTTACAGGAGATGATCTCGAAGAAATATCAAAGTTGAAGAGTGAAGTGACTATTTTAGAGGTCCTGTATTCCAACCGAGGACTATTCTTGACTCAGAGAAAATATATCATGGATCTTCTCCAAGAAACAAACATGATAGATTGTAAACCAAGTGACATTCCTATGGAAGTAAATCAGAAATTGTTCATTGGTGATAGTGAAGAGTTCAGAGACATTCACAAATATCAGACTTTGGTTGGAAAACTTATATATCTTACAATTACTTGTCCAGATATCACTTATGCAGTTGGTATTGTGAGCAGATATATGCATTCTCCTACCAAGAACCATATGGATGCAGTTTATAGAATTCTTCGATATCTCAAATCAACATCTGGCATGGGTCTACTTTATACTAAATCCTCCAATCTATGTATTGAACTTTATTCCGATGCAGACTGGGCAGGATCACATGATGATCGCAAATCGACCACTGGCTATGTTACACTACTTGGTGGAAATATTATCACGTGAAAAAGTAAAAAACAGACAGTTGTTGCCAGATCCATAGCTGAAGCAGAATACAAAGCAATAGCACAAGCCATGTGTGAAGGAAAATGGGTATATTCATTAATATGTGAACTTGGAATTACGTCGATTCAGCCGATACCACTATATTGTGATAGCAGTGCAGCAATCCAAATGGCATCCAATCCTGTATACCACGAAAGAACTAAACATATAGAAATTGATTGTCACTTCATTAGAGAGAAAATATACAATGAAGAATTCAAGTTGGAGTATGTTCAATCATCAAAACAGAGGGCTGATTTCTTTACTAAAGCTACTCCAGGCAGACAGCTAAGAGACACTTCATCCAAGTTGGGAATTCTTAACATCTTTCACCCAACTTGAGGGGGAGTGTTGAAGACATGAATCGTGTTGATCTAGTTATGTATTTGATAGTAGAAATCATGTTTTGGGTCGTTTCTGAGTCTTAGATTAGGTTATGTTTGTTTAGTAGTATTTAAACTTGCTTAGGGGTAGATTAGTCATTCAAGTTATAAAGCTTATAAATACCTAGATTAGGGTTAATCAATAAGTAACAAAATTGTGGCTGGACGGCAGCCAAGGAGGTCGTCCCATCTTCTATATGTCCAAACCACCTTAAACTATATTCTCAATACTTATCCATCTGAACATCTTCATTTATGTCACAAACATCTTTTGTACATGTTGATGATTAACTACCCAACACTCAGAACCATAAAACATGGTAGGTCTAATTGTTGCTCTATAATATTTACCTTTTAACTAACTTTAATGGTATCTTCTTATCACAAAGAATACTTGATGCTCCTCTCCATTTTAACGAACCAACATTAATTCTATAAATAACATCTCCATCAATTCTTCCATCACTCTGAAAAATTGACCCTAGGTATTTAAAACTTTCCTGCAACATATGCCAATTTTAATTTTTATGTCCTCTGAAGTAACCAAATGATCAAACTTACATTCCATATATTCTGTCTTTGTTCTACTAAGTCGGAAGCCTTTACTTTCTAATGTTTCTCTCCATAGTTTCAATTTTCTATTAACTTTTTTCTTAGACTCCTCGACTAACACAATGTCATCTGCAAATAACATACACCAAGGTACTTCATCTTAAATATGTTTTATTAACTCATCAATCACCATTATAAATAAGTATGGACTTAAAGTTGATCCTTGATGTAACCCAATCTTAACTTCAAACAAGTTTGTCATTCCTTCATGAGTCCACATGTTTTTGCACCATCATACATGTCTCTTATAAGGTTTATGTATGTCAAGGCCAAGGGGATACCTCTTTTTTCCAAAGTTATCCACAAAACCTCCTCCCTCGGTACCCTATTATAAGCTTTTTCTAGAGAAATAAATATCATGTGATGGACTTTTTTTTTTGCTCCAAAATGTTCCATAAAACGTCTCAAAAGGTGAATCGCTTCAATAATAGATCTACCTGGCATGAATCCAAATTGGTTCTCTGTTGTATTTGATATTTGTCCTAAACTACGTTTGATAATTCTTTCCTACAATTTCATAGTATGGCTCATTAACTTGATACCTCGATAATTCACACAATTCTGAAAGTCTCCCTTGCTCTTATATATGGGTATAAGTGTACTCATTCTTAATTCCTCATGAATCTTTTGGTTTCTCCATTTTTCATTAAATAGTCTTTTGAGCAAGTGATTCCTATTTCTCCTAGTATTTTCCAAACTTCTACATAAATATTGTTTAGTCCTACCGATTTACCACCCTTCATATGTTTAAGCCTCTTTGACTTTATTCATTTTGAATACGTCGTTAGAAATTGTAGTTTATATACTTTTCTGATTTGACTAACTCTCATAAGCTAATACTAACATCTTTATTTTCATTAAAAAGCTTATAAAAATAGTTTTTTCATCTATTTCTTATATATCATTTGCCACTAGAATTTTTTCATCCTCATCTTTGATGCATCCAACAGAATTAAGATCTTTAGTTTTCTAATCTCTAGCCCTAACTATCACAAAAATATCTCTTTCACCCTCCTTTTAGTTGAGTTTTTTATATAAATCCTCTCAAATTTTAGCTTTTGCTTCACTGACCGCCTTTTACGCTTCCTTCTTTTCTTTCTTATAAGCCTTTGAAGTTTCACTAGTTTTCTTAGAATAATGTAATTTTTCTTAACATACCCTCTTTTTGTTCCACATATCACAAGGTATACCAACATAATTCCAAGCATCTCCTTGAAGGACTTTTTGTTTAAATATATCTTCTTTCTCGCTTTTAAGGTTCCACCATTTAGTCTGAATAGCTCAATGTACTCTTTTCTTCTTTCTTTCATTTTTTTATTTGTAAATCTATAACTAAAAGTCGATGTTGGGTGGTTAAGCTTTTTCCTGAAATTACCTTCCAATCTTTACAAAACAGTCTATCTTTTTTTCTAAAAAATAAAGTAATCAATTTGTGTTTGTGATAAGCCACTCTTATAAGTAATTAAATGTTCTTCTCGTTTTTTTTAAGATTATATTTACTATAAAAAGATCAAATGCTATAGCAAAATTTAAAATCTCCCTATCTTCTTCATTTATATCCCCAAAATCAAAGCTTCCATGAATACATTGATATCCTAATGCCTCTTTACCGACATGTTTATTTAAGTCTCCTCCTAAACAAATCATCTCCCTTTGTGGAATTCTTTAAATCACCTTATCAAAATGCATATAACTGACCTATTAAAATTATGACTTATAATTAACAAACAAACCTTCTAAAAGCCCTCATAGATTAGCAACATTTATAGTTACCAAACATAGTGAACAAATAAGAGGAAAATCTAGAATGGTGATAAGCTATAAAAGACTTAATGATAACACGGAAGATAATAGTTATAATATCTCAAACAAAAAACAACTAATAAATGGTATCCAAACATCCAGTAAATTTGATTATAAATCTAGATTCTGGCAAGTAAAAATGCACCCAAACAATATAGAATGTCTTTTACTTGTCCTTTAGGTCTATATGAATGGTTAGTAATGACATTCGGCCTTAAAAATGCACCTAGCATATTTCAAAGAAAGATGAATAATTGCTTAGAAGAATTAAAAGAATTTGTCCTCGTATACATAGATGACGTATTAGTATTTTCAAAAAATAAACATTGAAAACACTTAAAAATAGCCTTTGATAGATTCATCCTCGTCTAGTATGGGAAAAGGCTTAGTTGTTGTTGTTGTTGTTGAATGACAGACCATATCTTAAAGATATTGGAAAAATTAAAGGACCCCTATATTCTAAGACAATCTTAAAATGACAAAAATACTTTAATCAAAATGATATAAAACCAGTAAAGGATATAAAAAACTTAGTTTCAAACACTCTCCCATTAAAATTACCATTAGCAACAAACTATTTAATAGTTCAATTCAAACTGAATGATGTGAAATGGGATGGGGAGCTATCCTAATTAGAAAAGTAGAAGACTTCACTCCTAAAGAAATAGAAGAAATATGTAGATATACCAGTGGAGACAACAGAAGAAGAAGCAATTGGTTTTAGAAGACCTCTTGGAGACAATAATGAAGCTCTATGAGAAAGTAGAAAAGATTGAAGATAAGACAACAAGGGTAGAAGAAAAAACTCCAGCATTAAGTTCCAATGTCTACAATAACATAAAAGATGTATTAGACGAAATCCAAAATAGAGAAGTATAAAGAAGACCTTGAACAAAGCCGTCAAGTAGAAATTACCAAGCTGCATGATAAAGCTAACGACACAAAACGTGTCAAAGAATGGCTAATAAAAGGCCCAAAATTAAAAATACAAATTTACCCATTCACTCACTACTATGGTTAAGAGAAAAACTGAGAGTAAAAAGAGTATTTCAAAATTTTAGAAGGTGACGTAGGTCTATACGTCACATAGTGTCAGTCTTTCTGTAGCTAGAGGTGGGGCATGTCCCCTCAACCACTATACTATGTCGTGAGTCAATGTTCCACTAGCATCACATCGTACCACCTTTATTTGGAGAGAATGTCACGACAAACCACCTTTCGGTGGATGTCAGAGTTTGTTAAGATAAGATTTGATCTTATCCTACTCAAACCAATCAGAACGAAAAGTTGAGATTCTCAACTTAATTATTTCAGACTTAAAAAGGTTTCAAGTCCGGAACTATAACTATAAATAAGGCAATTTCGCCATAGTCAGGATCATATATGTAACACCCTAAATAAATTTTTGCAAAAACACT
The DNA here is from genome assembly GCA_036023115.1 of Brasenia schreberi. NCBI lineage: Eukaryota > Viridiplantae > Streptophyta > Magnoliopsida > Nymphaeales > Cabombaceae > Brasenia > Brasenia schreberi. The sequence continues at coordinate 1,373,331 of JAYKKT010000086.1, read as the reverse complement.
CAATTTCAAAAGCCAGCTTATTTTCAAAAAAAGTTTGCTTTAAAATGAAGATTTTAAATATAAAGATGTTCAAATTAAAGTTGAAGGGATAAGGCCCAGAAGATTCGAGCAAATTAGGCGAAGATCAAGCCAACGGTTAGAGCCCGCCTCAAGCCAAGATCGAATTCGTAAAAGTCAGGCCGTGGGGTAAAGAAGTGGACCACGTCGAGTCAAGGCGCTTCTTCATCAAAGATCAAGACAAGTAGATAGCCTCGTCAACCTAAACCTAGCTGAACTTGACTAAGTCCTAGGCTTGAGTCACTTGAGTTAAACATGAAGCATGACCTAGTTTAAATCAAATGCCTTAACTTGACCAAGCCGAATTTTCCTAGTCTTGTCCACCCTACATCCTTGGGCTAAACATCAAATGACACTCCTACCTAGCCTTGATTAAATGGGACGAAACAACAAAGGAGGACACATCAAGTGGAAGAGATAGCCGGTTTTACTTGGAAGCATCTAGAACCTAGCCGAACATGGCTAGGTGCAAAGGGTTTAGCCAAGAACCAGCCCACATGGGGCTGGTCCAACTAGGGACAAAGGGGGACCACTCATCCACGTGAACATGAAGACCTTGGGCTGGGTTTTGGGTCTTGCCTCAAGGAAGGGCCTAGAAGAGCCCCCTTGGCCTATAAATAGAGGCCAAGGGGGGGGGGGCGTGAATCCCATCTTGCATTCATCAAGACATCTTGGAAAGGGGTTGCATCTTGGGAGCTTGGGAAAGGGATGCACCTTGGGAATCTTGTTGCATCTTGGGAGCTTGGGAAAGGGATGCACCTTGGGAATCTTGTGGGCTGCTAGGGAAGGTCTAGGAGAGGGGAAAAGAGTGTAGGAATTAGGCTAAGTGTTGCCAATCAAGTTAGAGTGAAAGTGTGAAAAAGAGAGTGAAAAGAGGGTAAGGTGAGGGTCGTGCACCACCATTTGGGAGTCGATCCTTGGGAATCCATGTAAGTATCCCTCTTCTTTGATTCATCTTCATCTCTTCTTCATATTCAATTCAAAAGGGGTTGTATTAATGGAGCTTTGTCTTCCCCCATGATATAATAAGCAGTAGATGTGCTAAAATTTTCATTTCTTGTGTTTGTGTTCTTTATTCTACCTTTCCATATGTTATAAACACTCTATATCTTCTAATCCCCTCTATGCTTAAGCTAATAGATATATTTCAATTCCTTTCCCTTCAGCAATTTATTTTGGGATGTTGTGTTGTTGCAATTTAATTCGGGTGAGTTTGCAATCACGTATGTTGTAAAAACCAGAAAATCTAATTTCAACATCCCTACATACGTTAATTTCTTTATTTTTCATTGCTAAACCCCTGCTCCGATCACTCTGAAATTTTGCACATTGTATCTACACACACAAGCCCACTTGTAATAAAATTTTCAAGAATTTTAGGATCATGCAACCACGTATTAAAAGTTGTGTAAGATCAGGAAAATTTCAGAAACTTCTGTCAACCCTGTTTTCCAGCAACAGAGCCTGGGTAATCATCCCATAACTCTGTTTGTAGTTGTCCAAATTCGGTGAATCTTGGTTCATTGGAAAGTTGACATCCATAGATTTCCAGCAAGACCAAGTGCACTAAAATTGGAGCTCTGAGCACCGAGATAAAGACCTATCTTTGGGTCTCTGTATTTCTGTGACAGAACAGTTTCGAGTGTCTGAGCAGAAAGAGGCACTTTGTCGATTTAATTCTGCATTATCCCAGTCTCAAATTTCAAAACAAAGTGTCTTAGAATCTCCACATTCCGGGTTGTGTCCTGTAAAATTTTCATGAATTTTGGAGGTCTCTAGGTTACTAAAAAAAAATAGAATCAGTTTCTGTTTTTCAGAACTCGTTGATTTTAAACTTGAGACCAAAGTGCATGAGTTTGTTCTTGTCAACACCTTGTTTTCACTTGGATTTTAAACCTCACCTGCATATTTGAAATCCTCAAAGCGCTTAGGATGACCCTTGAGCATCGGTTCAAGAAGGCCTAAAGCAAAAAGATCCCGCTTAGCCATAATCGCCAAGTCAGATTTAAAACTTTGCTAGTTTTTGGAAACTAGCTGGCACACTCGCACACGAAGTAGTGTTGAAAAGTTTCTTAAAGTCTCTGCATAGGCTTGGAGTGAAATTTTCACATCTACAATATCTATCTCTAAGAGAGCCGAAGAGAGAATCCCCTTGAGAGAAAACCTCCCTTCTTTGTAAACTCCTTTGAAAACCTTCCTTCTTTGCAAACTCCTTTCTATTCAAGAGCATCTAGTGATTAAAGGAATAAGAAGTAAAAAGTTTATTTCAGAAGTTTTCGAGCCTTTCTGAAAGGAAAAGGCTAAATCTGATATGTTTTGTTTGATGTATTGAAATATTTTATCTTTCACGAATCACGATCAAAATGTCGTAAAACTATAATGTTTTTCTTTTAAATCATAAGCATGTTTGAATCCCATGCATATCAGGTAACGATTTATACAAACAACTAAAAGTTTTCAAAGATTTTGTCAAGCACCTCTAGTAAGGTTATTTTTAGTCTCGGGCTTATAAGATCTTTCACCATAAACCTAATTGTGTTTAAACAAACACATCTAATAAAAAACCTTTTGAACTAAAACAATAGTCATTATGGAAAAGGCCGAAAGTCGAGAAAAGACGTGAATGGCCAAAATAGTACACAAAAGTTAGTTTTAGTAAGAAAAATGGCTTATTAGATGATAAGACCAAGGAAACAAGCTTACATTCGTAATGTTCCTGAGCTAAAAAATTAGTCGTCGCAAAAATCATGTGTTGGAAAACTCTGATAGCTGATGATCATGACTCTAGGGAACTGCCTTATTTATAGTTATAGTTCCAGACTTCAAACCATTTTAAGTCTGAAATAATTCAGTTGAGAATCTCAACTTTTCGTTCTGATTGGTTTGAGTGGGATAAGATAGAATCTTATCCTAAGATACTCTGACATCCATCGAAAGGTGGTTTGTCGTGACATTCTCACCAAATAAAGGTAGTATGATGTGATGCTAGTGGAACATCCACTCACGACGTAGTACAATGATTGAAGGGACATGTCCCACCTCTAGCCACAGAAAGACTGACACTATGTGACGTATGGACCTCCGTCACCTTCTAAAATCTTGAAATACTCTTTTACCCTCAGTTTTTCTCTTTATCATAGTAGTGAGTGAAAGAGTAAATTTGTATTGTTAATTTTGGGTCTTTTACTAATCGTTCTTTGACATGTTTCGTGCCCTTAGCTCTGTCATGCAGCTTGACAATATCTACTTGACGCCTTTGTTCAAGGTCTTCTTTATACTTCTCGGTTTTGGATTTCGTCTAATACATCTTTTATGTTATTCTAGACACTGGAACTTGATGGAGCTTTTTCTTCTACCCTTTTTGTCTAGAGTTTCATTATTGTCTCCAAGAGGTCTTTTAAAACTGATTGCTTTTTCTTCTGTTGTCTTTCTACAGGGCCTTGTACTTTTCTTTTAGTTGATGAATTTCTAAAACCTTTTCTCCGCATTCTTTTTCTAGTATTTTTACTATATGTTTTTGAGAATGTAATATTCCCTGTAACTGATCTATTTGTTCATTTAGCTTTTTATTGAAATTTCTATTATCTAGCAATGGTTGCACATTATTTCTTTTTTGTATATGAGGCTATTTTGTATTTCAGTGGTTATTTGTAGTTTTGTAACCTATTATGAATAAAAAAGTTTGGTCCAAGTATCTCTACATTTTTCTAGAGCTTCTCGGTAGCTCTCGAATCCTGTATAGACTGGTATGGTTATTCCTTTTATGTGCTCAACTACATCTCTCTAACTTGGGAATAGTCCGTTCTTTTTACCATGAAAGATTGCATAAAATTTAAAAGATTTCTTTTCTTGTAAATTGATTTTTCAAAATATATGGTTAAACCGTTAAAGCATTTAGACTTACTAGAAGATAGTTTTGGTGAAAAGGTACTATGCTATTAGAATATTCTTCTTTTAAAATGATTTTATTTACAGTTTTGAAAACTATGTTAGAAGCTCTTGGTAGTAATATTGAAAATTCTATATTTCCAAAGTTTAATATTTTCTGAGTCTATGGAGATGCAATATTTCTTGTCTGTCTAAATGAGTTTTGTTTTATGCTGTGTGAGTGTGTGCTTATATTATTAATGATCTGAGTAACTGATATAATTGATCTGTAAGCTGGTCTGTTTTTGAAATTCTCCATTTGTACTTGTTATTTTCTTTTCAAACATTCTACTCAGAATATCTACTGCTATATTATCTTTTCCACTAATATGTTCAAATTTTGGTTTAAAATCACTACATTTTACTCTATTAATAAAGTTTAACCATTTTCTTACTTAACTAGTTTTTTCTTTGTATTTAATAGCATTATAAAATTTTACAATTGCTTCACAGTCTCTTCTAAAAGTAACATGTCTTTTTCCTAATAGAAATAGTTTAAAATTATCTATAATATAAATGATTGTTATCATTTCTGAGTCTATACTATTTATTTTTTCCTTTTCTTTACATACCCCACTGGCATATCTACATATTTCTTCTATTTCTTTAGGACTGAAGTCTTCTACTTCACAGACTTCAATAGTCTGTTGCTAATGGTAATTTTAATGGGAGAATGTTTGAAACTAAGCTTTTCATATCCTTTACTAGTTTTATATCATTTTGATTAAAGTATTTTTGTCATTTTAAGCTTGTCTTAGAATATAGGGGTCCTGCAATTTTTCCTATATCTTTAAGATATGGTCTGGCATAATTAAGTAATATTAAAAACTTTTGTAATTCTTTTGTTTCTTCTAATTTGTCAAGCATTTCTTTTATTTTTTGAGAATTGTGAGACTGTAATTTTATATAACCTTTTCCTATATTAGCTCCTAGAAAGTTTATATATTCTTTATATAATTCCATTTTCTTTTGGTTAATTATTATGCCATGTTTTATGAATCTATCACAGACTATTTTTAAGTGTCTTAAATGTTCTTGTTTATTTTTTGAAAATATTAATATGCCATCTATGTATACTAGGACAAATTCTTTTAAGTCTTCTAAGCAATTATTCATCTTTCTTTGAAATATGCTAGGTGCATTTTTAAGGCTGAATGTCATTACTAACCATTCATATAGACCTAAAGGATAAGTAAAAGACGTATATTCTATATTGTCTGGGTGCATTTTTACTTGCCAGAATCCAATCAAAGTTACTGAATATTCTAGATGTTTGGATACCATTTTTAGTTGTTTTTTGTTTGGGATATTATAACTATCATCTTCTGTGTTATCATTAAGTCTTTTATAGTTTATCACTATTCTAGATTTTCCTCTTATTTGTTCACTATATTTGTTAACTATTAATGTTGCTGATCTATGAGGGCTTTTAGAAGGTTTGATAAGTCCTACTTTTAATAGGTCAATTATATGCATTTTGAATTCTTTTATGTCTTCTAAAGAAATGTTTATTTCTTTGGTCTTGATAATGTATCTTGGACTTTTTGTTCTAAGTGCACAATATATTTTATCATTATTCCAATATTTTTGGATATCTTCTCTTATAATTTCTATTTGAATCATGTGTGCTATCATGCTTTCTATCTCATTTTCACATATAGTATTGTATATTATGTTATATAATGTTTTATTGCATATGTAGTCTATATCATTAATTTTAATTGATTCTGACCATTTTGTTATTACAGAATTAGTTTCAGAATTTAATATATTTTCGTTTATAGAACAATTACAACTGTTTTGTTTAAAAAATTTACATGATCCTGGGATTTTACATGACCATGGGTCAACTACGCTTCTCTAGTAACTCTTTTCTGCTGCAGCGACCAGCCCCCACAATAGAGCAAAGGCTAGTAAATTTTGAAATTTGGACATAATTTCTATCAAGAGTAATGTTGTTGTTTTCATGGAGGAGGAAATTTATACAAAGAATGAATCATTCTTAGAGGCATAGAGGTTTTATCCATGTTTCTGGCATTTTATAGGGTTGGTTATAGATGCTGCAATTTGTTTTAAAACAAATTGTAATGTGATTTGCTAGTTTTTCTTTATAACGATGAATAGTTTTGTCAACAGTGTGAGCAGTAGCATCTTCTGTTATAGGAATGGGTTCTCTATATTCAGGCGGTATAATTCTTTCATCTATAAGGCTTATACTACATCCAGTATCTACTAAGGCTATACATTCTATTTCTAAGTTGCGTATCTTAATCTTATATTTAATTTTTATGATACACATTCTTAATCCTTAATTACATACAAGGATTATGGTGGATTGCTTCTAAGTTATCAAGTGTTGTTGTATCTTCTAAGGGTGGCATATCCATATGTTCTAGACGCCATACTCTTTCTTCTAAAAGTTTATATTGGTCTTCTAATATTTTTATTTTTATCTAAGGGCTGTTTGTCATTTGTATCTAAGAGTTTATATTGTCATTTGTAGTAAGATATTTAAGATGTTTTTGTGCACATAGTACACATATTTCTTTTAAACAGTTTTTACATTCTAGTCTCATATTGTTGGCTAGATATAATCCATAATATAGACAGGCTATACTATCCAATCCTTTATAACGAGCCCCATTTATGTTTTTTGCATGCTAAGAATTCTGGTGGTAAATATTTTTCTGGATTAGATACTATGTTCATATGTTGTATTACTAGTTCATACTTTAGTTTTTTAGGCATTCTTCTATTTCATCTTCAAAAGTACTACTATATATTTCTTCTTTAAATTCTTCTTCAAAAGTACTTTCACTATCACTTACTGCTTCATCTATTGTTATGGTGTCTTCTTCTATGCAATTTACTAAAATATTATTTGTCTTGACTAGTTATCCTTTTGGTACAAGATTTACTAAAATGTTGTTCCCTGTCACATGTATAACATCCTAGTTTCATATTATACATTTGTTGGTGTGGTCTATATTTTCGTACATGTTTATTTTAATCTAAAAAAGGTTTTCTAACATTTAATCTTCTTAGATAATATTTATTCTTTTTAATCATTCCAGAAGGTTTTCGTTTAGATATATAGTTTTTCTGTCTAGATTTTTTAATATATGTACTTTCATAATTTTATGTAGTATACAAATTTCTACAAAAACTATGGTCTCCTTTTTTATTTGTTTTTGAATTTTTAAGTCTGTACATTTTTTCTCAAATTGTTATGCTATAAAATGTGTTGTCCTTCCTATTGTTATACTATTTGGATCTGCATTTGATTCAGTGCAATGCTTATCCCAATCTTTTTGTATTTCTAGTACTAGAGGTTCGAGTAGTTATAAAAACATTTTGTTTCTGATTTCTGTTTTATATGTATTTTCTGATATGCTAGTATGGTATGTATAGTATGCTAAGAAGTCCTTAGCATAGCTCATATTGTTGAGAGTTAACTGTTCTAATCTTCTGACAACTTCTATTTAGATTGTTATATTTTGTTGGTTAGGATCTCTTCCAGTTGCTAATTTACGTACTGTGTTTACAAAATTATAAGGATTTGGTCTTAGGTTTATTAGGGCATTGTAATCTGATGTTTTTTCGAGCTTAAAACTTACCCACATAGTTTTTACAGTTTCTCCTAAAAATGTTTCTAAATACTTGTATATTTCTACTGCACTATTTTCTGTGCTAAATTTATTTAGGTATTGGGCTACTACACCTGATTTCTATGTTTCTGTAACATAATCTCACATCTGCATATCGTGGGCTGTTAGATTTAATATGTATCTTTTATTTTTACTTTCATATTTTATTTTTGATTCTAAAGTAATAATTTTTAGCCGACCCCGTCTAGTATGAGAAAAGGCTTAGTTCTTGTTGTATTCTAAAGGTAATATTTTTCTTTTTGTCTTTCTATTTTGCGATTCATTTTCTACTATGTAATCACTATATGCTCTTTTGGGATATATGCCTTGTCCTTCTGCTGATGTTTTCTATTATAGGGACTTATTATTGATGTTGTTTGTTCTGAAACTTCACTATCTATAAATTCTATGTTTATTAGTTCTTTATATTCTGACATGGGTTGTGAAATTGGTTCTGATATAATGATATTATACTTTCGTTTTCCGTTTTTTCTTCTTCATATTTATTCATTTCTTCTATAAACATATACCAAAGAAGATATGTAATTGCCTGTATACGTATATACGTATGTGTAATGTATATATAGTTTGTGCAGTGCGCATGAATGCACAACCCCAAACACAGAAAAGGGAATTCAGCTTTACCCGAAAGTTCCCATCACCCGTGTAGAAATATGATGACTTCCTTCAGTTGCTTCTCTTGCCAGGCCAAAATCAGAAACCTTGGGGGTAAAGTCACTTTCTTATATAACACATTGCTAGCTTTGAAGTCTCGTGAATTTACACGAGGATTAGAATCCCCTACGACAGACAGGCCAATCCTCCTTGCAGCTCCAAGGGCAATTTTCAATCGTGCTTCCCAATCTAGAGGTCCCTTCTTGTCAACACCTGCAGGATTGTTAATGCAAGCCTCTAAATAATTTAATTTCAGATGGCAAAGCAACATAACTTGAACATGGGCTGCAAGTCTTGAGCTAATCGAAAATATGTTACCATGCAGATGTGGACTCAATACCGTTGGCCATTGGTAACAAGCTCATACACTGCTAACGCCTGCGCTCTTCAATGGCATATACCAACTCAAGTTTCACTAGATTACTGTGATGCAAACGGGTTTAGCATCTCAACTTCTGCAATACCCACGGTCTCCATTCTGATTATCCCTTGTTAGCAGCTTAACTGCAACTTCAGTCCCATCTTCCAATGTCCCACTATAAACACGCGTCCTCAAATCCTCCTCTCTCCTAATACTCTCTTTGAATTAAACTTATCTGTTGCTTTCTCAAGCTCGGAAAGAGAAAATGTTTTAACAGAGAGAATGGACGTAGCCATTGTGGACATATCGGGACACTGATGTTTCGAGCTTGTAATACTGCTTGGACAACATAGAACCCAAGCCTGCATTACAAGCATCAATCGATTTACATTTACTTCAACTATTATACAAATTGACAGAACAAAGAAGATAACCAAGAAAACATGAAAATTATTAAAAATTACACGAGGATAAATAACATACCATATTTGCATTCCTCATAAACACAACTTCACTCTACTAAAGAAAGTGGAATTTGTAGGCACAAAATGAAAAATGTTCGGTGTCACTTACTATATTTGAGTTGCAGGTGTATAAATCAATAACCACCAAAGGCAGAAGAGATCCCAAACAATCTTATTGGTCCTGTACATAACAATGATAATATCTTATTTCAGTGGAATCAAGTTCGATTTACAGTTGCTGGCACAAAAATCAAGCACAAAAAGTAGACATGTGTAAATCAAGGAAACCTAATTGAAGTGTGGTACCGTGGCAACATCAATGACTAATGAGTAATGACATTAGGGAAAACCTTCAAAGCAAGTCAAGAGATCAACACACAGCAAATTTGTAAAGTACATAAAACATCTTATAACTTCACTTCCCCAAGAAATAGAGCTTAACCAAATGAATATAACTCGTCTATACATGACAAGGAAAGCACAATAAAACTAAAAGGGAAGTTGAACTGGCTAAAGGCCATACAATCAACCTTGAGGAGCAATATTTTAGGCAATATCCCAGTTGAATATACAATAAATGATAAGCAATCAAACAAAAAATTCTGCCAGTTCCATTTAAGCATCATAAAATTATTAAAAAAATGTCAAAGGAAGTTCAAAATTATACCAGATCTCTTTGTTTAGAGATGATGTGAATGCAGGGCCACCAGCACTAGATGGTCTCCTAATCCTCTTCCATTTCAAAATGATGGAAAAATGCTCCAACCAAAACCAGCAAGAGTACTGTATGGAAGATAAAGCAATGATGATTATGGTTCTAAGATTCATTATTCTGGTTCTTGCTGGACAAAGTTGGCACTGACTGGCAGAATACCATCAGCACTTTCACTGGGACCACTCCCAAATAAAGTTCCATATGGTGGCTGTAAAGCTCATCTCCTCGATACCAACAGCTTCAGTCCTCAAACGGTAACATGGCACCAGTAAAGTAAAATGTTGTTAGGAAAACAACACAATTACCTGGATAACATAATGTACACCGACAGCATAATCACCAAAAAGGTTCCTATTTAGAGGAACTCTTCTGTGTGCCAAAACCTCTGCACATGTCAGAGTCACAGTGGTATCATCAAATTTCTCTCCCAGTGGAACTAAGTAAATATCAACAATAGTTCTTTCCTGATCTTGACTATCAGCACTGGCACCCATTATCTTCATACCTTGACTCTGCTCTAAATACAGCTGCCTAATGCAACTTCAATCTCTAACTCATTCCCATTACCGGACAAAACAGTATATGGAGCTATATCCAGTGTAAGTCTGACTTTCATAGGAAATACACAACCACAAGGTGAACCTATGGGGGTTGATGTTAGAGGATCAGAACAGCTCGTTTGTTCACAGCCTGCAAAATCCATAAAATGAGGATCATCCTTCAAAGCCTTGAATGAACAGAAATGGTGCCACCATGGATGTGCTTACAACAAAAAGAGTTCAAGGATCACAACATGAGGAGAGGAAAGCTAGATTGTAATGGAAGTGATAAAAGTCAGACCTTCATCATTTTTTGGAGGAGATGCTTCAGGTGTACCAGCAATTGGTGGTTTCTTATTTGGCTTTGGTGGAGCACTTCCAGGACTGACCGCAGGGCCTAAAAAGGAGGTGCAACTTGGTTGGGAGAGAGAGAGATTATATCCAAGTCATGTCACTAAAATCTTACCTGGATGACTAGGAGGCAAAGAATAAGCAGGTGAGGGATGAGGAGAGTGGTTATTGACCCATGGCTTTGGTGGTTGAGAAGGACCACAAGCATGTCTTGGTCTTTGTGGTCGGGATGGACCACATACAGGCTTTCTCATGCCAGCTGTACGGGAAAACAGGTAGCCATTAGACCATCTCATAAGCTAGTTTATGTTCCTCTTACCCAAGGATTGATTAACTGTGCATGTAACCTTGAGGAATACCTGGAGGGGGGGATGTGCCTCCGGGTCGCAGATGCCGAGAAGCATTTCTTGAAGGTGGATTTGGTGCACCTGTAATAGATGGGGAGAAATAAGTGCATGGCAAGCCTTTATAGAAGAAGATATAAAGGAGTCAAACATATAAAGCGGGACATCAATGCAATCCACCAAGATTAAAACTTAAGTTACTACTAAGAAAAGGAAATTAGATTCTTGCCGTTGCTAGGAAGAATGCATGAGAAGATTCTAATGTAAAGAAATAAGGGTAGTCATTTTGCACATGCCTTTTTTTATGTAATTATCTTCTTCTTTTTGTCCTTATCCTGACTCGGTTGTGATGCTTTGATTTTAATTGTTAATGGCCTGTTCAGTTTAGATGTTTATCTCACTTCAATTACTTATCTTTGTCAATATGTATATGAATTTTGAATACCCTTGAGCACCAAACCTGGTAACCAAATGTAGACCCATGGATGATCTAAAATCAAACAAAACCATATCAACCTGAAGAGGTCAAATTTCAGACTCCGATGTTGTGGTTACCATCTTTAGTTTCTACGTTTCTTGAGTGTTCATTACACATTCAGGTAAATGTAATTTTGAGAAAGACCTGGAGGGGCAAGATGTACCTCTTGGGGGCAGATGCATAGAAGCATTTCTTGAAGATGGAGTTGGTGCATGGCCAGAGCGAGACCCTTTTCCTGTAGAAGAAGAGCAGAAAGATGAGCATCAAAAGCTCTTATAGAAGAAAAAAATCAAGGAGTAATAAGTTGAAACCAGGGGACTGTCACTGACAAAAGGAAATTCTGCTTGCAATCACTTAAGGAAGTACGTGCTCTTTTTCACCCAATTCCTACCTGATCAGAACGCATTTCAATTGTTAAGGGTCTTTTCAGTTTGAATATTTATCTCACTTCAATTACTTGTATCCTTGCCAATCTGTATTCGAAACCCATGAGCATATCAAACTTGTTAACTAATTTGGACCTGGGATTGATCTAACATAAAAGAAAACTAGATCAACCTGAAGAGGTCCGATTTTTTATCTAGAAACTATGGTTGCCTTAAGACTGTCCATTACTAGAACAGTGTCTCTCATACAAGTACAACCTGAAAACGACCTACCAATATTCAGGGAAAAAGAATGTCAACGGGAAGCACAGAGAGAAAGTGCTTTGAAGCCAGTTGTCTGCTTCATGAGTGAAATCCACCAAGAATGTTATTTATTACCTTATAAGAGCATGGTTTTGCTGTAGGAATGGCTCAGATAAAACATCTAAGCTGTAGGAATGGCTCCTACGAAGGAAAGTAAATGGGATAGATGAAAATCAGGCCATAAATGGTTCAAGGAAATTGACTAGAAGAGATCGCATAGGGATGCAACTGTTAATATGATGGACAGTCCACAGTCCATACGTACATATGAGAATCATCTGATAACTAATGTGATTTGGCAAAACCCAATCTACCTGGATCCAATAAGGGTAGATCCAAGTTGGGTCATCCCTGATGCTGCACCATCTCTGGCACTACCATAGTCCTCGCAGACCAAAGGAATGATTTTTTACCAGCTGCCTAGCCTTCTACCTTTGTGTTTGCATTCCAAAGATGAGCAAAAACTGGAGTTCAGTCTAAAAAAGTTTCAATAGAAAGAAAAGTTTTCTTTTCATTACCAAGGAAGATCATGCCGATAACCTAAATAAGGGTCTTCAGAGCTGCTCCAGCTGAGATGCAGGTGCAAATCACAACTTAGACTTTACGTCATGTTTTGTCATGTTTTACTTATGTGTATAATGAATGATTTTCTTCACATGCTTAATTACATCTACTACAACTACAACTAAGCCTTTTCCCATACTAGATGGGGTCGGCTACATGGATTATTTGTTTTTTTTATAGAATTCATGGTAAGTCCAACAAAGTTTTACGTTGACTGTTGAAAGCCTAACGCAATCCTCCTCCTTTATCCAGGTTTGGGACCGGCCATGCAAGGGTGATCCCTTACATTGGTGGAGTTAGGCTTAATTACATAAGCCAAATAAATGCAAATAACTGACTGACTGGGAAAATGTGCTTAACATATCACTTGAATTCCCCATGATTGTTCTGATATATTTAGTTTCTCTGTGTTCCAACTATTATAGCGCAATTGACGTTGTCTAATTCTCACAACTAAACTGCACAAAAGAAATTTATCTTTCTTGAAAAGAAAAAGAATAAGTCAACCAACGATAGATTCAGAACAAACATATATTTACTCAACCCTATTTGTTTCGATTACTAAAGGGTCAGATAATGTACTCGGCAGATGGACACATATATAGATATTCACTCGTTTACATAGGTTTTTAACCTGAATGATGATGGTGCCTCCTCGATTTGTGTTTCTTCAGCATAACAGACCACTGCAGTTGCTGAGAATAAGTGGTTCCTGGGAACAAATTGTACCAAACCAGACATTTAAGAACAACCTAAAACCAATTGAACAACCAAGAAAAACTTTGAAAGAGATAATTTAGTCCTTGTCGATTCGATAATTGGCAATACCACTCAGGGAAGCTTTTAATTGTACCAAACCATAGTAGGCTTTCACTTATATATCCACAATACGCCCACAGGAACTGAACCCTGACCATCCATGAGATGGACAGGCCGCTCACAGTACGCAACCATCCAAAGGGCCAGATAATTCTAGTATTGTAATAGTCACTTATCAAATGAACTTTACTCAACCAAATGACATTGATAACTGTAGTTGATATACTTACCGTTCTTCACAAATACATTGTTGATGGATGATTTCTTTTCTGGAGAAGTATCAGAAGAAGATTGCACACGTGGCAGAACATGTCCTGAAGAGAAGATTTAAAAAAAAAGATATTTGATCATCTCCAAATACTCACAGCATCCAATTTGATTTTGGTTGTGCCAAGTGCATAACTAAAAAAACAACAACCAAACAGGAAAGTAATATAACAGTAGTTCTTCAAAAGCTGATAAGCAGGTGAACAACACAAAAAGAAACTCTATTTTCAACTTGTCAGAAAGTCTATAGAGATGACAACAACAACAACTAAGCCTTTTCCCATACTAGACGGGGTCGGCTACATAGATTCTTTATTTCCACAGAGCCCTATCATGTGTCATGTTAGCAATTAACTCACAATAAACTAGATCATTCTTTATTGTTTCTTTCCAATACTTTTGTGGTTGTCCTCTACCTCTTTTAATACTTTCAAAATCTAGTTTTTCATACATTCTTACAGGTTCTTCTTTTGATCTTCGTTCTATATGTCCAAACCACCTTAAACGATATTCTCTCATTTTATCCTCTATTGGTGCCACACGATTTATTTTTAATAACCTCATTGTGTATACGGTCTTTTCTTGTATGACCACTCATCCATCTCAACATCTTCATTTCTGTCACAGACATCTTTTGTACATGTTGATGATTAACTGCCCAACACTCAGAACCATAAAACATGGCAGGTCTAATTGTTGCTCTATAATATTTACCTTTTAACTTTAATGATATCTTCTTATCACAAAGAATACTTGATGCTCCTCTCCATTTTAACCAACCACCATTAATTTTATGTGAAACATCGCCATCAATTCTTTCATCACATCAATTCTTTCATCACTCTGAAAAATTGACTCTAGGTATTTAAAACTTTCCTTTTGCGGGATGCAATGTGTGCCAATTTTAATTTATATATCCTCTGAAATAACCAAATAATCAAATTTACAACAACTAAGCCTTTTCCCATACTAGACGGGGTCGGCTACATGGATTCTTTGTTTCCACAGATCCCTATCGTGTGCCATGTTAGCAGTTAACTCACAATAAGCTAGATCTTTCTTTATTGTTTCTTTCCAACACTTTTTGTGGTCGTCCTCTAGCTCTTTTAATACTTTTCAAATTTAGTTTTTCATACCTTCTTACAGGTTCTTCTTTTGATCTTCTTTCTATATGTCCAAACCATCTTAAACGATATTCTCTCATTTTATCCTCTATTGGTGCCACTCCTAATTTGTTTCTAATAACCTCATTAGGTATACGGTCTTTTCTTGTATGACCACTCATCCATCTCAACATCTTCATTTCTGTCACTGACAACTTTTGTACATGATGATTAACTGCCCAACACTCAGAACCATAAAACATGGTAGGTCTAATTGTTGCTCTATAATATTTACCTTTTAACTAACTTTAATGGTATCTTCTTATCACAAAGAATACTTGATGCTCCTCTCCATTTTAACGAACCAACATTAATTCTATAAATAACATCTCCATCAATTCTTCCATCACTATGAAAAATTGACCCTAGGTATTTAAAACTTTCCTGCAATGTGTGCCAATTTTAATTTTTATGTCCTCTGCTATGTTATCGATAGCGGTTAGCGGGTTGTTAGCTGTCGACCTTGATATAGCGGTAGCAGGGATATAGCGGATTTAGCGATACACTTTTTTTATTTATGATTAAAAAATTATATATATATATATACATATATATATAATTTGTTCTAGCTCACACCATCTAGTATGGGAAAAGGCTTAGTTGTAGTTGTAGTTTATATATAATTTGTTCTCTAATTTTTTAAAAATATCAAAAAACACTGAAGTTAACAATTCGATTGTTAGAAGTTCTAAGACCAAAATTAATAATTACCATGAATAGATAACAATTCACCTGCAACAACTAATCAAGCAGCTACCAACAGTCTCAAGAACACATGATAAAGCAATAAGCACACAATAAACCACATCAACATTTTCAAATGTGAAAATTGCAGTGCGATGCAAAAGATGGGGAGAAGGAACATTATACAAACAAAGAGAAGAGCAGATCAAAAGAACCATAGATTTATATATATATATAGATAGAGAGAGAGAAATGGCGGTTTTTAAATACACTTAAATTTGGGACTTGCTGCAAATGAATGAAAATATGACGCCATTTATGCCAAGCATGCAGTGCACATACGCACACACACCTGTTCAGTGGGTGGCTTCTTTTCGTTTACATAGGGTGGAAGAAGTCAATTGGGATACACGCCGCTGGCATCCTCAAGACCTTAAGCGGAGTTTAGTAGCCAGGTGAGCCAACCTTCTGAACGCAAAAGTCTATGCTTGTCTATGATGGTTTTCTATTTTGTTCTGCACTAGTGGATAATGTGAAGATTCTACGACATAGTTTTCAATTCTAAAAATAAAATTGAAGTAAACAAACTCTTTTGGTGCTCTATTTAAACAAAAAAAAAATGCTTTAATTTGATTCTTTTACAAGATTGAACATTATCATGCTTTCGGTCAATGGCTTTTATGTTTTTTGGCTTGCAATATGTGGCAGAAGACTGCTGGCACCAAAAATCAATGGCATTCAAGACAGGGAGAGAGACGTATTGGGGGACTGGGTGACGATGTAAGCGGCGCCCTTGAAATCACAGGTGCCGAAGCTGCGCCTATTCTTTTGATAGTAGCTGTTGAACGCAAACGACGCGTGAGCCTCGATGGTGTTGGGCTGGAAACAAGTCCCGCTTGGCTGGATATGGGCGCAGCCCGGCCCGCCCTCCCCGCATGCATAGTCGAGTGCTTGCTACAACAGCTGCCTGCTAGCCCTCTCATTCGCCATGCACCAAGTCCCCCCACTAGGCGACGCCATTCTCACCACAACTCACACCCCACTCCCAGGTGCAGCAACGGGTGGCTCATCCGCTGAGTGCCGTCGGAGAGCCTCCCGCGTGAGAGAGAGAGGGCGGCGGAACATGACGAGGCAACAGAGGGAGAGGCAACGAGACACGAGCGGGAGTGAGAGGCGGTAGAGGGAGAGACGAGAGAGAGAGAGTTACCCAGGGAGAGAAGGCGGGACGAGGGTTTCATTTATTTATATCATTTGGATCGGGTCGATCCTGATCGACCCGACCCAATCCAATATGAAGTCTAATGTTCGCTTATAGTGCTATAGCGCTGTCAATCGCGCTATATCGGTCTTGGCAGATCACCCGCTAAGGGTTACCTGCTATCGCGTTTTAAACCCCGCTAAAACGCTATAGCGCGCTATTGATAACATAGGTCCTCTGAAGTAACCAAATGATCAAACTTACATTCCATATATTCTGTCTTTGTTCTACTAAGTCGGAAGCCTTTACTTTCTAATGTTTCTCTCCATAGTTCCAATTTTCTATTAACTTTTTTCTTAGACTCCTCGACTAACACAATGTCATCTGCAAATAACATACACCAAGGTACTTCATCTTAAATATGTTTTGTTAACTCATCAATCACCATTATAAATAAGTATGGACTTAAAGTTGATCCTTTATGTAACCCAATATTAACTTCAAACAAGTTTGTCATTCCTTCATGAGTCCACACATGTTTTTGCACCATCATACATGTCTCTTATAAGGTTTACGTATGTCAAGGCCAAGGGGATACCTCTTTTTTCCAAAGTTATCCACAAAACCTCCTCCCTTGGTACCCTATTGTAAGCTTTTTCTAGAGCAATAAATATCATGTGATGGTCTTTCCTTTTTGCTCCAAAATGTTCCATAAGATGTCTCAAAAGGTGAATCGCTTCAACAGTAGATCTGCCTGGCATGAATCCAAATTGGTTTTATGTTGTACTTGATACTTATCTTAACCTACGTTCGATAATTCTTTCCCATAATTTCATAGTATGGCTCATTAACTTGATACCTTGATAATTCGCACAATTTTGAATGTCTTCCTTGTTCTTATATATGGGTATAAGTGTACTTGCTCTCCATTCCTCGGGCATCTTTTGATTTTTCCATATATCAAATTTACATTCCATATATTTTGTCTTTGTTCTACTAAGTCGAAAGCCTTTACTTTCTAATGTTTCTCTCCATAATTCCAATTTTTTATTAATTTTTTCCTTATACTCCTCCACTAACACAATGTCATCTGTAAATAACATACACCAAGGTACTTCATCTTGAATATGTTTTGTTAACTCATCAATCACCATTATAAATAAGTATGGACTTAAAGTTGATCCTTGATGTAACCCAATATTAACTTCAAAGAAGTTTGTCATTCCTTCATAAGTCCTCACACATATTTTTGCGCCATCGTACATGTCTCTTATAAGGTTTATGTATGTTAATGGGATAACTCTTTTTTCCAAGGTTCTCCAAAGAACCTCCCTCGATACCCCATCGTAAGCTTTTTCTAGATCAATAAATATCATGTGAAGGTCTTTCAGTTTTGCTCTAAAATGTTCCATAAGACGTCTCAAAAGGTGAATCGCTTCAACAGTAGATCTACCTGACATGAATCCAAATTGGTTTTGTGTTGTACTCGATATTTGTCTTAACCTACGTTCTCTATTAGAAAGTCTAAAGACGATTTCAACAAATAAGAACAGGGAAAAGCAACATAGATAGAAAGAACGAGAATCTTTTCATGAGAATATAACACAAGATTGAACATGAGGGAATCAAGAAATCTGTGTAGCCAAGCCGCTCAGTGTGGGAGAAGGCTTGGGTTGGATTTGGGTTGTCGATATTGATATAATCCAATAAAACTGAATTCAGCAATTGTTGACAAACTTTAATTTTAGCTATTTTATTGTGCATATCAAAATGGGAAACATGATGGGATTGGCAAGCTGAAAGAAAAGAAACTATATCAAATTATGAATGATTGGAGCAACAGACCATCAATGAGAGTAAATGAATGAAACACATATCAGCTGTGCCAACAATTTGCAGATGACTGCACCCAATAATTATGGGCATCATTTGCCTAGTAGAGTTCAGTACAGAATTAAGTATCACGACCTTAATGAACTTCTAGCATATTGCACCTGCTCAAAGTTGCTTCCAGTACTGCTCCCCACACATACACGCACATATATACATATGTGTGTGTGAGTGTGTGCATTATATTCGACATGAAACTGTTGCAACTTCCACACAAGGAACAGGAATTCTGAGATGCAATTACACAATTGATTTGCCCCCTTGTCAGCAGAAAGAGTTAAACGGATCTCAGAGTTTGGAACTCACAAATACAGTGGGGCATAAATGATAACCATGAAACACAACGCGTGATCCTTAAGTACCATCACAAAGATCTCATTTGACCTCCCAAATATTAACATATTACAATGTAGGCAGTGGCCAAGATCACACGCATACTGCATTTTTACCAGACAAAAACTCCCATTGGAGTCCTAACTCCAACTGCTCAACAAATTCAGCAAGCGCAACGAGCGTAGTCCTAAACCTCAATCCCGCCAGTAATAAACATAAAGTTTGGTACTTTCCACTCACATAAGCTTGATGCGGAAGAGAGGGCATTGCACTAACAGGGTCAAAAACCACACACAAACAAAACAGTTACGACTACACACATTCTCCATTAACAACAAAAATGCACCAAACAGTGAAACCCCAAAATAGAAGGGCGAGAGTAGAAACTGAAATAAGGCACCAAAAAATGAAAAGAAGATCGAGCCCCTCACCATGCACAAACAACCCGCTCAACAGCCACTGAAGACTCACGAGCAAGAAAACAACAGCCACAAGCGATTGATCCCGCCACTGCGATTTCGGCATCTCTTTTTCACCGTCGTCAATAATCCATCACAAACACATCCAAAACCGGCAGAAATCCGCCACCAACACCCACAAAATCAAGCAAGAACCGATCCCTTAACACCCAGTTTCCACTCCTCCCACTTTCATTTCCCTGAACCAACAAATTGAAGCACAACCAACAACTCCCCATCTCTCTATCTACACCATAAAAAAAAATCTTTTCACACACTCAGTGGCTATAAAAATATGTTTATGATTAAGATATCATAATCAGAGACAAGCAAAATGTGGGTTCAAGCAAAAGGAAACGCTCCACTTTTAGGCAGACTTAGCAAAATAGAATTACAACCAACAACCCAGAAAAGGAAAGGAGTGCAAAGAGTATGAAGATGGCAAGTAAAAGAAAGAATATAGGAAAGGTAAAGTGTAGATCCAGTGATGGGTGGGTAAGGCAAAGGGTGTTAGTGGCTCAGTGAGCAGCAGGAGCTGCAGCAGTATCAGTACAATGGGCACCACAGTAAGAGGGTGGTTTTGTAAAAGGTTGGAAGAGAGGGGAGACGTCTCAGAGAGTGGTGAAAGGGAGGAGGGAAGCCAAAGGGCAGAAGTGAACAAGAGGGAGAATTAAATGTTTTTTATTTTTGGAAAAGGACGGCAACTTTTCTCTGGTTTGCCACTCAGTTTATGAGTCGTCGCCGGGTGAGGTCAGTGCGCATATACGTTGGATGACGTGATAATCTGGGCCATCTGATCCGAGATAGATTATCTGTCCACCGTTTGACTCATCTATACATGTGGAGATTGGACGCCGTTGATATGAAGGCTGTTGCACTAGCAACCTTTGTTTTTGAGGCATAAGTATTATTTAAAAAATTATAAAAAAATAAAAAAAAAATACATTAATATACTTATAATCCTTTAAAAGTAAAATAGTGAGCGTAAGTATACTGTCTTAATAATGCTTTAAATCCGATCACTCACCCTCTCTTTTTCTCTCTCTACACACACGTATATATATAATATAAAGTATCAAAAAGTCCTACTAAGCTATCGTTCTTGATCTTTTGGTCAAGTACAACGCATAAAAAGTTGTGTCCTATTATTCATCAAATTTTTTATAAAAAATCATATTTTCAATAAAATTTAACATTATTACTTGGATGTATATTTTGAGATCCTTCTCTTATATACCGACAGATCTAAAAACTCCTTTGAGTCAAAACGGATAGTTGGCCCATGCAGGTCTCGAACCTGCGACCTTCGCGTTATTAGCACGACGCTCTAACCAACTGAGCTAATACATCCATGTACGTTTATATTTTATTTTTTAAATAATAAAATGCTTGAAAAAAGAAAATTTAATTTTAGTTATATAATCAACTTTTTAAAGTTTAATAATAGAGGATAAAATGAGAGAATATTGTTTAAGATGGTTTGGACATATAGAAAGAATATCAAAAGAATAACCTTTAAAAAGGTATGAAAAACTAAATTTGGAAAGTATTAAAAGAGCTAGAGGACGACCACAAAAGTGTTGGAAAGAAACAATAAAGAATGATCTAGCTTATTGTGAGTTAAGTGCTAACATGGCACACGATAGAGATCTGTGGAAACAAAGAATCCATGTAGCTGACCCCATCTAGTATGGGAAAAGGCTTATTTGTTGTTGTTGTTGTTAATATTATATATAAGAAAATATAAGTGTTTTATGGACATGCCCTTCACTCAAAAAAATCCCTATATCCACCGTTGCATGATACCATTCTCTTTATAAATCCAGTTCAACCGAGTTACGTTGAGGCAAGGTGAGGTATGCACGTCAATGAAAATATGAATTTTCTTTTAATTTTAATATTGTATATAAAAAAATATAAGTGTTTTATGGACATGCGATTCACTAAAAAAATCCTAAATCCACCGTTGCATGACACCATTCTCTTTATAAGCCCAGTTCAACCGAGTTAAAAGAGATTTGATTAACTATCCTAAATAAATGGCACTTCATTTACATAATCTTTTGTCAAATAATTAGAAGTAAAATGATTATTAATTGTCCTTAAATACACGCTCCTTGAAAGACAATAGTTGAACTACTAGGACCTGATTGAAATCACGCTCCTTGGGATGAAGTGGCACCATTATCCTTAACGATGAAAAATTAAAAAAGCAAAAAATTGGTTTAAAATTTAATTACAAGTTTACTTTTTGTTTTTGAAATCCAAATCTCAATCATGCTCTTCTCAAATTAGATGGTTGAAATTTATTTAGATTTGTCACTGTAGACATGAAATTTTCACTCTAAGCTTATGTAGAGACTTGAAATGAAATTTTCAACTCCACTTGATGCCCAAGCATGCCAGCTATTTTTCTAAAACTAGCAAAATTGAATCCGACGGGCGATTGTGGGTAAGCGGGCTCTTTTCGCTTTAGACCTTCTTCAACCGATACTCAAGGGTCAGTCTAAGCGCTTAGAGATTCCAACTAAATGGGTGAAACTTTCAAATTCACGTGGAAAGCAAAGGTGTTGAAAATAAAATCATGTGCATTTGTTTCAAGTTTCAAAATGAACAGGTTCTTAAAAATAGAAAGTTCTATTTTCATGACTTGATTCCAAAATCTATTTAGATGTCTTTTAGACCTCCTAAAATCATCAAAATTTTACAGGCTGAAGCATGAGATGTGGAGAGTCTGCAACATTGTTGAGATCGTGATTCAAAGTTGTATTATTGCAGAATTACATTTGTGAATTGCCTCTACTTAGGCACTCGGAATTGTTCTGTTACAGAAATACAATTGCTCAAAGATGAGATTGTATCTCAGTGCTTAGAGTTTCAAATTTAATGAATTTGATATTTATGGAAAGCTATGGATATCAGCTTTCTAATAAATTAAAATTAATCAATTTTGGATACCCACAGACAGAGTTATAGGATAAATACCCAACCTCTATTGCAGGAAAACTAGTTGGACAGACAGTTTACAAAAACTGTTCTTATTTTGCATAATTTTAATTATGATGCTAGATGACCCTAAAATTCTTTTAAATTTTATTATAAGTTGGCCTGTGTGTAGAATAAGTATGCAAAGTTTCGAAACAATTAGAGTAGATGTTGGATAAATAAAAATCAAGCAATACACATATGTAGAGATGATGAAATCCAGATTTCAGGTTTTTTTAGAATCATATGTGATGTAAACTCACACGAATTGAAAAACAACAATACAACATAACGAATTGAAATTGCTAAAAGGAAATAGATTGAAATATACTTTATAACTTAAGCATAGAGGGGATTAGAGAATATAGAGTGTTTATAGAATATATTAGGGTAGAATCAAGAAATCAAACACATAAAGTGCATAATCAAAGGAAAGAAAATTTCAGCAACATCTACTTCTATTGCATCATGGGGAGAGACAAAACTCCATTAATACAACCCCTTTTGAATTTAATTTTAAGAAGATATGTAGAAGAAATAAAAGAAAGCAGCACTTACCCGGACTTACACAAGCAAACATCCTCTAAGGTAATGGTCGGCCACCCCTTTCTTCACCCTTTCCCTTTTTGATCAAACACTCACCTCTCACAAACCGTGCTTATATTCTACCTTCTTTCCCTCTCTAATGTTACTCCCTTGCAGCTCTCACAAACCTCTCAAAACTCTCAAAGTGCAACCCCTTTTGCTGGCCTCTCCCAAGTCTCTCCATCATGAATCTCGCCCCCCCTTTAACCTCAATTTATAGGTCAAGGGGGGGGGGGGGTGACCCAAGGATCCAAACCCAGTCCTAAAGCCCATCAAATCACGTGGTCTTGGTGGTCAAATGTGGACCAGCCCCATGTGGGCTGGTTTGGCCTTGAGTCCATGCCTTGAACCTAGCTGATTGGGCTTGAAGTCACTCGACTAGGCTAGTTTTAAGGCCTTAATCAACCTTGCTTGATGACTCTTCTTCACTTTGCTTGATTTGTGTTGATATGTGGTTTGGATATACATTTGAGAAACCTTTGGAATCAGCTCCTAAGCTCCGCCATTTCTAATTTACATAAACCGGTCCACCCTCATCCCAAGGCTGCACTTAACCAAAACGAATCTTTGATTTTATTTAACAACCAACTCGAGCTGCCTTTGATGTTGGCCCTTTAATTTGATTTGTTGATGAACATATACTTTTGATTTGGTCCACTCCTCTGCTTCCGGGCTCGAGCTAGATCCTGGATTGAATTGGGCCCCACCTGTTCGTCGGATATGATCAAATCATTTGGGATTTTTAACTTCAATTTAAAACCTTTAATTTTGAAACATTTTTTAAAAGATTTGAATTTTTTTATTTAAAACAAAAGGTTTTAAATCATTTGAACTTTCGAGAAAGTTTTAAATCATTTGAATTTTCGAAATTGGGAGTGTTTAGGAAATTTTTTGATTTAGGGTGTTTACAGTTACTATGTAATATTAGTGGCATACATCAGGCTTTTTACATTATCTATATAATAGTATATACTTGATCACATTTCATGCTCAAGTCTATTCAAACATCTTCATTGTTAGATCAAAGTGATTAATGTAGAGATTAGAATTTTAAAAATGAATTATATCTTTATACTTTTCATACTTTGTATTTAATGTACAACAATACAATTAATTTTTCAATTCAAATTTACAAGGTTGATCACGCTAATCAAATCGTAAAAATGTTGGAGTGAATTTAAGCATCTATTGGATTGAGCGTATATCACTATATATAATATGAAGAAATGTACATGTGTACATTGATATATGCTTAAACGTCATTAAAAATCTCAACTATCTGATCTTTAAGATCAAAAGTTGAGATATTAAGACAAAAACTAATTTATACCCAGTGAATTTATTGTACCTGCAAAAAGTATCAATATATTTTTTTGTTTTTGAGATTTGAATTTCAACTTTGATCGGAAGGTGAGATCTTTTAGTATATTGAGATATAGATTGATGTGTGCATCTCTCTATATATATCATTTGTCCTATGTGCTGTCTCAAAGTCCAGAAAAGGTGCAATTTTCAAATCAAAATGATAGATCATGAGTTCAGTGACTCGGCCCACATTTGGCAGGGATGCATAACCCCAGCTCAATATATACCTCTGGCTAAACAAAGGAAAAAGGAAGAAACCATTATGCTCAAATAGCCAATCACAGGATACGAATGATCTGAACTCAAACCTAACAAAACTCACCAGCTCCAATGATTCAACAGCTTATGCAAGTGCAGCTTACCTATTTAGAGCATAAGAAATACGTGAAGGTGAGAGTTATCAACCGCTCTATTTAAGCACTCCAAGGATGCAACAATGGTGTGACCAAACCGCAACTCAAAAAGCAACTCTGCTGCATATTTTGAAACCATTATCTTTATTATGCCTTAGATCCGTATTCACTTTAGTCTAATTGCGCTTTGTCGATCAACTAACAATGGCCAAGAACACGTTAAGTTCGACCCGCGCAGCATTCGCAATTTGGGGAGATGTCTGCACCTAGCAGCACCAGCAGAGGTGAACAAGAGGTCGTCAATGGCATCATATTCGGAAATGGTGGAAGCTTAGTTGTGGCTGATGAGAAAGGAAGGAATCAGTATTGTGCATGGTCCACAGGAAGGGGTAGCCGAATTGCCCGCATGGTGAGTGATTTTCGTTACAATTTAATTCGTATATTATATATGTAGAAACTTCAGCTTTGCTTTCGACAAGCATCGGTTTTACAGCTAAGTACCTCGAAACCTCTCAACTCTCAAGAGTGGGCATCTATGGATGTTGATCATATATTGCACCTCCCACACAACATCACTAGCTAGAGAGGGAGAGAGTGATTCGTGCTCAAATCCATTGATGCTTAAATCCACTCAAAATCTTCATCGTTTGATCGATACGATCAACAAAGAACAAAATATATTGTTGCACATTAAATACGAAATATGAAAAGTATAAGGATACATTTTATTTTTTAAATTCAAATATTTATTATTGATCACACGTATATCAAATGATGAAAATATTTGAGTAAATTTGAATATAGATGGGTTTTAGTATATATTTTCTTTCTTTATATATAGAGATATAGAGAGTTATTGGATTCTACGGTACTAACACATGTCCACTCATTTCTTGTAGGTGTCATGAGTATAATAAAAATATCTTCTATACTTTTCAAAACCTTTTAAAAATTTTGCAATTATACTCACGTTACCTAAAAATAATAAATGGACAGGTGTCACTATGGGTAAGATTCAATTTTCTTGTATATGTATATATATATATACATATATACATATATATACATATATACATATATACATATATACATATATATACATATATATACATATATATATATATATATACATATATATATATACATATATATATATATATATATATATATATATATATATATATAAAGAAATCATTTAACTTTTCATACATGTATACTCAAGTTTCCTTCTACTTTTTAAGTACATAAGTTTATTTGAAAAGTTATATGTGTGAAAAAATTACAAAATACACTCTTATTAAGCATGAAAACATGAATGTCAATAAGATTGCAGAATCCAATCACTCACTCTCTCTCTCTCTCTCTCTCTCTATATATATATATATATATATATATATATATATATATATATATATATATATATATATGTATGTAAAGAGAGAATATATGAACCAAAGTGTGATTCTTCCTTATAGCGGGTCAACAACATTCATGATAAAAGCAAGCGAAATAGCAAGGATCTCTCATGGTCTGCGATGCCTAGGTGATAAAATGCGTTCAAAGAAAAGCAACTTTTAATCATTTGTCCTCACTCACAAGCTCTGTTCCGTGTCAGTGCATCCGGCCATTTTAATTTATTTTCATCAATATTTTCTTCCTTGCTTTATTTTTTTCCTGGTTATGATCGTCAGAACCTCTCTCTTGTGAGGATCATATAATCAGCAAGAGAGAGAGAGAGCAGTTGAATGAGCTCCCACCTACGCAGAAGCATTAACTTGTGCATCTGAAACATAATTCAGTATATTATAGTTTTTAGAAAAGTGTATTCGTCCATGGCGTCTCTAGGCATCGGTCCTCTCTTTGAAACAGTGATAAATACTTTGACTTCATCGGCTGCAGGTTGGTGCGGAGATAGTAGGTACATTCGTCATGATGTTTTCAGTTTGTGGCACAATCACCAGTACAGAGTCGACGCAAGGACGAATTGGCCTTCTTGAGTGTGCAGCAACCGGTGGCTTTGCTGTCATTCTCTTGGTTTTTGCCATCGGACCCATCTCCGGAGCTCACGTCAACCCTGCAATCACGGTTGACGTGAGGTAACAAAATTGATCAATCTCTTTCTCCCTCTCTCTCTCTCTATATATATTTGTATATATCTTTTACTAAAAAAATTCAAACATTTTTACCTTTTGATTACAACGATCAATGGTAGATATTTGAAATAAAAAAATAAAATGTATTGTGGAATTTGAGAAAGATTGAGCACGGACTAGGCTATATATATATATATAAACTGAATCTTGTCCAAGTGTGTCATGTTTTATTTATTGATTTTCAGTGGTATACTTATAATTTAAAAAGTTTAAGAGTTTTAAAAAAGTATAGTGAGTAGGCTGTTTAAAAATTAAAGACAATTCAGATACTGCCCGTTGATGTCTTAAAAAGAATTAGTCATACATGAGTGAACATGATCAGTGACAGGTAGATCCTATCAACATATATAGTGATTGGATCCTACCTGCCATTAAATAATATTATCTTTCATTCTTGTATATATATATAGTGATTAAATCTTACCCTGATGTTATTTATTATTAAAATAATATTATCTTCATCCTTTTTCAAAAACCTAAATTATGACAGAATTCTGTTTTAATATATATATTACCACACTTGTATGATTGCCATTGGACTTCTATGATTAAGTATTTCGGCTGAATTTCAGGTGCCTGCATAAGTTCTGGCGCAGATTGGAGGGTCCATATTGGCGGCATACTCAGGGAAGATGGTATATGGGATGAGAGATGTTGCATTGACGAGGCCACTTCATGGTTGGAAGGGTGCATTTTGTACCCAACTCATTGCAACCTTGGCCATTATGTTGTTAGCTTCTTCATTGTCGATTAACCCTTACCTGGTAAGTTACTTTATCTTTGACACTTATTTACTCATTTTTATCCATTGTTTTTCAGTCACATGAATATAATTTTAAATTTTAAAAATAAAAAAAATACACAAAAAACAATGAGTAAATATGAGAGTGCAAACAAGATCCTCTCTCTCTTTATATATATAAGTTCTTTGGGATTATGTAGAAAACCAGCATGTAATGTGCCAGCTGGATTATCCTCATGATTGTGTGAAACCGATGATTCCGAACCCGCATGCATTTTTTGGTTCCAACATCCCACCTTGAATACATTTATTTTTCAAATGAAACCAAAACTAAACCAGAACCAGGAACTAGAATCATTGCAGAACCGGAAGGAACCAACAGAACCAGTTCTAAAGGGGGGCCAGACTGGTTCCGTTATCAGGTTCCAGTGGAGTCAGCCAGGCCTAGCTCTATGGGGAGCCAGAATTGAATCTGACCACATTGGTGAGAAACAATGCATACTTTTGGTTGGATTTTGAACTGTTTTGTGACATTATCCATGTAACTTATCGCACAATGGTTGGTCCCACCATAGCATCGGCGCCAGCCAGCGGCGAAATTCCTCTAGGGTGGGGCGAACAGAACACAGAGAGTTTAGAGTAGGGCGAAGTATGTTTCAAGCTCACAGATCAGATGTAAGCTAGAGTTTTTCTTTTGAGATTTAGAATATCAGGTTGAGTGGACGCCCCACCTCGGCTCAATGTAGATCCACTACTGGTGCCCACATAGTCGTCAGCTTGTTGTTTAGCAAGATGGACAGTCGCAATTTGTTAAATCAAAGAAAAGACACATTTTAGCATTTCACTTGATCTTACAGTCTCCCAAAATAGGTGCATGCTTATATTGAAGTTTTGAGCATACTGTTCGTGTGTTGCAGGTGTTGCAGCTGGAGCTTCAATTGCACTGGCCATCATGATCACCGGGTAATTACTGACTTCTACGTTTAGAACACTTGGCTTAACTCGGCAGTTTCATAGCATTAAGGTCCATTCTCAATCCAGTACAGGAGTCTCCCACAGCAGCTAGCTCCATTAAGGGAGCAGCAGTATTTTACATGGCTGAGCGGAGGGTCACTCCGATGGCCAAAGCCGGTTTAAGTCCTCTCCGGAATCGCCACTCATATATTTCTATGAGGGCGAGCGAGCCTTAACCAACGTTATTGTTGCAACTGGTCTTGATACCAAAACATCAGGTGAGTGGATCAAGTAAAAAACCTGATTGCACAAGGTTTCTGTAAGATGCCATCACTCAGACTCTAACTAGTGGGTTCTACTCAAATGTCTCAAAGAGGCAGTCGAGTTCAGATAGTAAATTTTTTACTGAACCATGTTAAACCAAATAATACCTGCCCAATTCGAACCGGTTTCCGTCAAATTCTGTCCGGAACAATATTCCCATCCGTAGGCAGGACCCACAATCAGGAGGCTCGATGAATCCAGCAAGGCTTATGGCTCTATCTGTTGGCGCCTACCATCGGAGCTGTCGCGGGTGCGTTTGCCTTCAGATTGCGGTGCCTGCACCTTAGCCACTGCACGTCAAAATCTTCCCACGGCCCCTGCTGCAACGTCTCCCTTGAGTGCGCTGAAGCTTAACAATCTTAATAATGCACATGATTCACGTCTGTAAAATCCGAAGGTGGTGCAGTAGATTGTACTCCAACTTCCTGAATAGCTCTCTCTCTCTCTCTCACACACACAGACATCAAAAGTCTCTCCGGGGTGTTTGATTATGAGACCAAGTTTGCAGAACTGCCACTGCTGGCTGACCAAGGGATGGCCGCTGGTTGGCCTCGTAAATACAAGAGGCTGAGCCCCGCGTTCGATTATGAGGCGAACACCAGGCCTCGTAACCAAACACCCCCTCTAAGCACATTTTCATTCAATACACAACAAGAAATTGCTTTCTAAACATTCATTCGTCTTCATGTATGCTACGGGGGGAAAAGTAAAGTTCGTAAACCAATTGATTGACTACCAAACTATACAACTTTGTAAAGGCAGCTCACTAAACAGGTGAGTCTGTGGCCGAGTCGCATCTTACAACACGAGAATTTACAAAGGCAAACCAGGTTTCTCCATCAGCTTCAATAAGATCACTCTTCCATCAAATAGTGTATGACCAGCAATATCCTTGAAGATGAACAGCACGCCAAACCCAATTAACTAATCTTGAAGTTCAGTATTCCAGATACATCAACAACAACCATTTATTGTTGATTGATCTTCAGCCTTCTCCTTCAGTATATTTCTCTTCACAAGTGCGGTTCCCTCTTCCAGTAAACTAGGCACATCTAGAATCTGTGACACATCATACAAGCGTCTGCTTCAACATACCTTGTGATCAAACACAAATGAAGAAATAACAAACTTGTGCATAAGCGTTTGCATGGAGACCTAACATACCCCCACAACAACCGCAAATTGGGGGCAAGAAGGTAGCTTTCAGTCTATAATAAAAAGCCGTGAATAAAATAGTAAAATGGTATTAATTTACCACCATATCTGGCTCCTCATCCATCATTTAGGAGGTCAGGTTCGACTATTGTGGGGTGTCATGTAAGGTTGGTTGCGTCAAATAAGCGATCCCTGTGGGAGCCAAAAGCTTGAGCTTGCTCTGCACAGGCATCTTACAGTAAGGTTACTGCCACAGGCAGTCGTAGCCTGAGTGTTTGGGAATCCAAGTACAGACCTGAGGGTGATTTATTTGGGTAACAAATAAATGAATGTGTATTGTCCGAAATCTAATGTGGTTTGCAACCATGATTACTTATGGTGATACAATATTTGCACTGGTCTAACAACAAAAACCAATAAAGTATTAATGGGGCATACCTTCAATGCGAGTTCTTCAAAGCATTTCTCAACATTTAAGCTATCTTTTACGCTACATTCGAGAAACAAACTTTTGATTTCTTCTGCAAGTGCAAGGCCCTCCTCCCGTGTAACAACCCTTTCACTTTCCTAAATGTACATGAATTCAGGCGTGTTAAACATCATACAACAACAACTAAGCCTTTTCCCATACTAGATGGAGTCGGCTACATGGATTCTTCACTTCCACATAGCCCTATATTGCTCATAATTTATAGAATTCATAATAGATAAGTTAGACAAAGTTTTACGCTAGCTGTCAGAAGCCTAATCCAACCCTCCTGCTTTATCCGGGCTTGGGACCAGCCATGCAAGGGTGATCTCTTACATGGGCAGAGTTTGAAAGAAACATCTTAAGAAAAACCAACTTAAAAATAAATGGAAAAACGATAATCTACACACATACCCACACTCATACCCACATGCACATACACGCATACACAATCTAAGAGAAAAAGCTACTACAACTAAGCCTTTTCCCATACTAGATGGGTTCGGCTAGTATATAATCCAATGTTTGAAAGAATCATCTTAAGAAAAACCAGCTTAAAAATAAATGGAACAACAATAACCTATCAAGGGTTAACATGGTAAGAAGAAGATCTAGGTCACCTGGAAACACTATTTGAACATGTGACAAACACGACTTGGCCTGCAAAGCAGACATCCTCTATTTACATAATATGGTTTTAATAGTTATTCTAAGTTTCTAACTATTCAATAAATGGATACACATGCACACACGCATATGCATGAATGTATGCTGTGTGCTTTGTTTTCTCCTAGATCTGTTGATTATGTTAATGATGAAATATGGACATCCTTAAGATTGAAGGTAATGCAATAAAGC
This sequence comes from Brasenia schreberi, assembly GCA_036023115.1. Classification (NCBI taxonomy): domain Eukaryota; kingdom Viridiplantae; phylum Streptophyta; class Magnoliopsida; order Nymphaeales; family Cabombaceae; genus Brasenia; species Brasenia schreberi. Next base: position 1,341,765 of record JAYKKT010000086.1, on the reverse strand, counting down.
AAAAAGCAAATGGAAATAAGACTTGATTATGCATCAAGATGGCAGGCTTAACAAAAACGGCCATGATATAATTTCTGATAGCAATGATCAAGTAAATAGAACCCAACATATCACTTTCTGTGAAGGTCACTTTCCATAACTGAAGGCGAAGCTTTATGAATTAAACAGATCTGATCAAACATCATACAACAACAACTAAGCCTTTTCCCATACTAAATGGGGTCGGCTACATGGATTCTTTGTTTCCACAGATCCCTATTGTGTGCCATGTTAGCAGTAAACTTGCAATAAGCTAGATCATTCTTTATTGTTTCTTTCCAACACTTTTGTGGTTGTCCTCTACCTCTTTCAATACTTTCCACATTTAGTTTTTCATACCTTCTTATAGGTTCTTCTTTTAATCTTCTTTCCATATGTCCAAACCATCTTAAATGATATTCTCTCATTTTATCCTCATTTGATCAAACATCATAAAAGAACAAAATTAATTATGATAAAATCTAGCCAGAAGTTACTGAAAGGATTCTGATAAATGACCCCTATCAGATGCATGCCTGAACATTGAATTCATGAGCTTCAACTTGAAGGTTCTTTTGAGTCAAGTTGGAATAGCATATCAATCATTAACCATGCCAACATGCACCTTGTGGGCTTCTTGCACCTGGCTAAGTGAGCCAGCTTAAAACATTTAGAGTGGAGGATATTGCAAGTTTTTTAGACAGATGCTAACTCTTGTTGAACAATAGGGACACAAAACCTTCTCAGCTGGAGGCTTTACATCCATGAATGGTGGAGTGGTAAAAGGATAGTTGAGGCCACAACTCTACCCTCAGCTACCACGGGATAGATATGGGCAAAAGCAGGTTGCTTTTTAAACTGTAAAATATATAGGTCAACTGAAGCCGCTATTTTTTCATAAAAAGTGACAATCTAAATTATAAGTTGAGACTTCTAATGAGATGAGTAAGCCAAAAAATATGATATATGTTGCTTTGAAAGAGAGCTTGATAGAAAATCAGCCTACTGAAAATTTGGTGCAGTTCTAAGTGCAGATCACCCAATATTCAAGCATGAGATACACAACCTTGCTTGATTTTGAAACACCTCCAGCGCTCAGAAAGAATAAAACGTTAGCAGGACGCATGTGAGGAATCTAGTGACCACAGCTAACAGCCAAATCCCATAAGTACTTACTAGTGTTAATTAGCTTGATATGAGAACTTAGTTCAAGTCAAGGACATAAGGGTCATGCTATTACACAGTCCCTTGACACACTCTACTCAGATTATCTGGCGATATGTGCGTGTTGGCTTGTTCATCGTGCAGCTATAAGCACAAGAGAAGTAACATCAGTAGAAAAAACTTTGGCCTACACAGAAAAATTCCTTCACACGAGACAGAAGGTTCACATGCCTAAAGGAACATCACAGAGGGAAAACCAAGCGGTGAACACAAGAAAGAAGATGTGGCAAGTAAATCACATTGCCGAACTACATAATTTGTTTCAAGCTCCATGAGGTAGCATACAAATACCAAGGAAAAGTGCTACTTAAGTGGTTTGACATGATTTACCATATCAACTTTGTTCCCAACTAGCATTTTGATGCAGTCTTGATTAGTTGAATATAATTCCACCTCCTTTGTCCATACATCAGTCAAGTTTGTAAATGTCTCTCGCCGAGTAACATCATAGACTATCAGCAATACATCTCAAACAGACTCAGAGAATTATTGATAAAATAAAAACAAAAACCAAAGAACATGAATTTGTTCCTGCTAACAGGAGAAAATGAACAGTGAAGGCAGAAAATCTACAAGATAGATAAAAATATTTCAACAGTAATTCAATTTAAAAAGTTCAAACTGCAACTTAGTTGATTTTATGCCCACCATGGACATTAATATTAGAAGATGTTGCAACTATATTATAGAAAAAATCAACCCTCTCCATGTATACTATCTGAGAAGATGCAAATGAAAAACTGACAGGTTCTTCTACAGTACTCAGCAGAGCAAGTGGTTGAGAGCAAGTTGACACTTTTGAAGATGTTAGACATGGCCAAGGCCTGAAGGTCAATCCGGTCCCTTGGAACTTTTGCAACATAAACCTTCTGAATTGCTTTTTCTTAACCTTCTTAGTTCATAAGTAACACAAGTAATCAGATTGGTAAGTTAATTCACAGAACCACCATCTGTTGGAAGGCCCTTCCAAGGTCTAATACTGCTAGATTTAGCAATTGGCACCACTTGCGTCCCTGCATCTGGCAATACATCAATTCTCTGACTTGATTTTGGCCAGTTTCGTGGACCACACAATGTGATGTTGAGAACTTTATAACCAACTCACATCAGTCCCCTTATGCTGAAACCTATTATGTTGTTCCAGATCCAATGACAAGTACAATATGAAATTACACAAGTTCTTATCCACAACAAGGTCTTGCATGAAGTACCATGACCATAACTTCGTAAAGTCGACTAACACTAGAATCCTCCATAATGTAATCTTGAGTAACAAATATTCATATGCTCAAGTCTACAGAACTTCCACTTATTCAATAGAAACCATGCAGAATTTTTATACAACAGTAAGCATATATAATTCATTTTAACCAACTCTTTCAGATTTCAAGTTGTAAATTTAAATGATACTTAGTATGTAGAAATGTATAAAGAAACCTGAGGAAGATCGTACCAAGAATGATCCCTTGGGCACCTCTGTAGTAGGAACTAGTCAATGTCCTGAATCTCTCCTGTCCAGCTTTAGAAACAAGGCAGAAATCACACAATGAGGAAACAACTTCACTGACAGAGCAAGTCAACGTAGTTTATCTAAATGTTAGCTCAGCCATTTACAGAGGAAAACCAACACTAAAACTTGAAATTCTGCTATTTAGTAAATTAGCAGAAGCAAATCCTTTATGTCCCAACTCTTGGACTATTCTGGTTGCATGGCACTTACGGCAACAGATCAGGCTTGGTGAATTGCCTATTGAACATAATGTCTGCGAACAATTATACAAGTTATCTTCATATATTTCAATCAATTTATGTTTTTACAACAAAGATATAATCTTAAGCAGTAAGAATGCAAAAAGTATTTAACATTCTTGCACTTTTCTAATGTGAATCAGCCGAAATACAAGTATTGCATCGCTTCATGTAGAGTGACACTCAGGGAGATCAAACTGATCTACTAACTTGACACAATTTTTTTTATTTTCTCTAATATGTGTAACTTATGAAACTCATAAGATTTCAATTTACAAGTTATAAATTCAGCCTAAGGAGAAACACAAGGGTTAATGTCACGCATCAGATGCAATCATGAGGCTGGTTTCCATTTTTCCATATTGTATCCTGAACATTTCACCACTCGGCTTTGTTATTATATGAGATTCACATAGGTACTCCACAATCAGAAAGTCTTATACTTTTTGTTTTTTGAAGAATTTTCTTCATTAAGGAAAGAAATAGAAGTATTATATATACATGTCTGTGTGTGCTAGGATCCTCCCCAGTGATATCCTTCTAAATCTTGGTTGTTAGATTACATGAGATGAATGGCTTGAATTGAGCAGTAAAAGATTGTTTTTTGCTTACTGAGTAATAACAATTTCTAAAGTAGAGAAAGTTACATATTTGCTTTTTAATGCTTTAATTATAAACACTCTTCTATTCGTATCAACCGGTCAATTGCAAGGATGTCATCTGGGAGGACCCCAGCATTTCTTATATATATATATATATATATATATATATATATATATATATATATATATATATATATAGAGAGAGAGAGAGAGAGAGAGAGAGAGAGAGAGAGAGAGAGAGAGAGAGAGAGAGAGAGAGTAATAACAAATTGTAATCCAACGAAACTATGAAAGGTCCAAAAGAACTAAATGCAGAAGTGAAGGTTCCCTCATTTTATGTTGTCAAAAGCAGTAATTTGGTGCTTGGTGCTTAGCCCAAATAAAGCAGAATGCAGGATTAAGCACCACTACAAGTGGAACACCGGCATTCATATACATCTAACAAAATTCATAAATAAATTAACAAAAAGAATATAATTCATAAATCAAAAGTGTACCTATAAATTAACATAATAGACATGCAACAAACATAATTCCACCCATGTAAGGAATCACCCTTGCATGGCCGGTCTCAGGCCCGGATAAAGGAGGAGGTTGTGTTAGGCTTTCAACAACCACCACAAAACTTTATCGGACTTTTATACCATGGATTAAACAAATTATAAACATTGTTTTGGGGCGTCCCGCCTAGCGACGCATTATAGAGCCCAAATGCAGTGAAAAGTAAAGGGCCACTACATTTTCACCTTGATGTAGTGAATCAATCGCAGAGAGTGTTCTCACATCATTGATGGGTGTAGGTAAAAAAATTAGTACCACTACATTATTGCCCGAATATAGTGAATAAATTACAAAAAGGGTCTTCGCATTTTCAATATTGACGGATGCGGGGGGTAAGGAAGTTAGTCCTAGATAATAAGATTCGTATTGGTTCTTGAAATATTGAAACATTATCCGGTAAACTAATGGAGGTGGTAGATACTATGATTCGGAGAAAGATTCATATTCTATGTTTATAAGAGTTGGTATTATCATAAATAAAGATTTAAAAGATAGTGTAGTAAACATACAATGATATGGTGACCAAATCATAACGTTGAAATTAGTGTTAGGAGAGAGGTTTTGAATATAGTTTGTGCTTACGCACCCACCCCAAGTAGAACTAAAAGATAGTATAAAGATGGCTTTTGAGAAAAAGTTAAGTAAGGTGATTCAAAGAATTCTATAAAGGAAGATGATTTGTTTAGGAGGATACTTAAATGGACATAGTGGTAAAAAGGCATTTGGATATCAAGGTATTCATGAAAACTTTGGTTTTGGGAATATAAATGAGGAAAGTATGGAGATTTTAAATTTTGCTATGGCATTTGAAAACAAGACGAACATTTAATTACTTATAAGAGTGGCTTATCACAAACACAAATTGATTACTTTATTTGTAAAAAAAAAAAAGTGCATCGAGCTATTCACACTAAATGGTGGAACCTCAAAAGCGAGAAAGAAGATATATTTAAACAGAAAGTCTTTTAAGAAGATGCTTGGAATTATGTTGGTACACCTTGTGATATGTGGAACAATATAGCTATACATATTAGGAAAGTGGCGACAGATGTGTTAGGTGAATCTAAGGGAGGTGTACCGGTATAAAAAGAAGCTTTGTGGTGGGTGAAGTAGTGCAAAATAAAACCAAACAAAGAGGACATGTTACAAATTACATTATGTTAAGAAAACTAGTGAAAAACTCCGCCCATGTAAGGGATCACCCTTGCATTGCCAGTCCCAAGCCCGGTTAAAGGAGGAGGGTTGTGTTAGGTTTCCGAGAGTCAGCGTAAAACTTCATCGGATTTTTATAACATGAATTACAAAAATTATGAGCATTGCTTTGGGGCGTCTCCATCTAACAACATGCTACAGAGCCCGAATGCAGTAAGAAGTAAGCAAGGGCCACTACATTTTCGCCCGAATGTAGTGAATCAATTGCAAAGAGGGTTCCCATATTATGGGTGTGGGTAAAGAAGTTAGTCCCGCTACATTGCCGCCCGAATGTAGTGAAAAATTTTCAGAGAGGGTCTCCGCATTTTGATTATGGATAGATGTGGGGGTAAGGAAGCTAGTCCTAGATAATAAGATTCGTATTGGTTCTTGGAATATCGGAACATTATCGGGTAAGCTAATGGAGGTGGTAGATACTATGATTTGGAGAAAGATTCATATTTTATGTTTACAAGAGACAAAAATGGGTTGGAGAAAAAGCAAAGGAGATAGAGGATACAGGTTTTAAATTATGGTACTCAAGTAAAGAAAAGGCTCGAACTCCGCCTATGTAAGGAATCACCCTTGCATGGCCGGTCCCAAGCCCAAAAAAAGGAGGAGGGTTATGTTAGGCTTCCGACAACCAGCGTAAAACTTTGTCAGATTTAACATGGATTCTAAAAAAAAAACAAAGAATCCATGTAGTTGACTCCATCTGGTATGGGAAAAGGCTTAGTTGTAGTAGTAGGTAAAGAAAAGGCTCGAAACGGAGTTGGTATTATCATAAATAAAGATTTAAAGGATAGTGTAGTAGACATACAATGATATGGTGACCGAATCATGATGTTGAAATTAGTGTTAGGAGTAGAGGTTTTGAATATAGTTTGTGCTTACGCACCCCAAGTAGGACTAGAAGCTAGTATAAAGACAGTTTTTTGGGAAGAGTTAGATAAGGTGTTTCAAAAGATTCCACAAAGGGAGATGATTTGTTTAGGAGGAGATTTAAATGGACATGTCGGTAAAGAGGCATTAGGATATCAAGGGATTCATGGAAACTTTGGTTTTGGGGATATAAACGAGGAAGGTAGGGAGATTTTAAATTTTGTTATGGCATTTGATCTCTTTATAGTCAATACAATCTTCAAAAAACGAGATGAACATTTAATTACTTATAAGAGTGGCTTATCACAAACACAAATTGATTATTTTATTTGTAGAAAAAAAGATAGAGCGTGTTGTAAAGATTGCAAGGTAATTCTAGGAGAAAGCTTAACCACCCAACATTGACTTTAGTTATGGATTTAGAAATACAAAAATGGACAAAGAAGAAAAGAGTATATCGAGCTATTCAGACTAAATGATGGAACATCAAAAACGAGAAAGAAGGTATATTTAAATAGATAGTTCTTCAAGGAGATGCTTGGAATTATGTTGGTACACCTTGTGATATGTGGAACAATATAGCTATACATATTAGGAAAGATTATGCTACAAATTATATTACGCTAAGAAAACTAGTGAAACTTTAGAAGCTTATAAAAAAGCAAAGAAGGAAGAGAAAAAGGATGTTAGTGAAGCAAAAGCTAAGATTTGGGAGGACTTATATAAAAAACTCAACTCAAAAGAGGTTGAAAGAGATATTTTTAGGATAGCTAGGGCTAGAGATAAGAAAACTAAAGATATTAATTATGTTAGATGCATAAAAGACGATGAAAAAAATCTAGTGGCAAATGATGATATAAGAAATAGATAGAAAAACTATTTTTATAATCTTTTTAATGAAAATAAAGATGTTAGTATTAGTTTAGGAGATTTAGCTAAGTCAGAAAAGTATATAAACCATAATTTCTACCGACGTATTCAAAAGAATGAAGTCAAAGAGGCTCTTAAACATATGAAGGGTGGTAAATCGGTAGGACCAGATAATATTCCTAAAGAAGTTTGGAAAATACTAGGAGAAATAAGAATCACTTGGCTCACAAGACTATTTAATGAAATATGGAAAAACCAAAAGATGCCCGAGGAATGGAGAGCAAGTACACTTATACCCATATATAAGAACAAGGGAGACATTCAAAATTGTGCAAATTATCGAGGTATCAAGTTAATGAGTCATACTATGAAATTATGGGAAAGAATTATCGAACGTAGGTTAAGACAAGTATCAAGTACAACAGAGAAGCAATTTGGATTCATGTCAGGCATATCTACTAATGAAGCGATTCACCTTTTGAGACGTCTTATGGAATATTTTACAGCAAAAATGAAAAATCTTCGCATGATATTTATTGATCTAGGAAAAACTTATGATAGGGTACCGAGAGAGGTTCTTTGGAGAACGTTGGAAAAAAGAGGTATCCCATTGACATATATTAACCTTATAAGAGACATGTATGATGGTGCAAAAACATGTGTGAGGACTCATGAAGGAAGACAGACTTCTTTGAAGTTAATATTGAGTTACATCAAGGATCAACTTTAAGTCCATACTTATTTATAATGGTGATGGATGAGTTAACAAAACATATTCAAGATGAAGTACCTTGGTGTATGTTATTTGCAGATGACATTGTATTAGTGGAGGAGTCTAAGGAAAAAGTTAACAGTAAATTGGAACTATAGAGAGAATCATTAGAAAACAAAGGCCTCCGACTTAGTAGAACAAAAACAGAATATATGGAATGTAAGTTTGATCATTTGGCTACTTCATATAACATAGAAATTAAAATTGGCACATATTGCATTCCCCAAAAGGAAAGTTTTAAATACTTAGGGTCAATTTTTCAGAGTAATGGAAGAATTGATGGAGATGTTACATATAAAATTAATGTTGGTTGGTTAAAATGGAGAGAAGCATCATGTATTCTTTATGATAAGAAGATGCCATTAAAATTAAAAGGTAAATATTATAAAGCAACAATTAGGACTATCATGTTTTATGGTTCTGAGTGTTGGGCAGTTAATCATCAACATGTAGAAAAGATGTCTGTGGCAGAAATGAAGATGTTGAGATGGATGAGTGGTCATACAAGAAAAGACCGTATACATAATGAGGTTATTAGAAACAAATTATGAGTGACACTAATAGAGGATAAAATGAGATAACATCGTTTAAGATGGTTTGGACATATAGAAAGAAGATCAAAAGAAGAACCTGTAAGAAGGTTAGAAAAACTAAATTTGGAAAGTATTAAAAGAGGTAGAGGACGACCACAAAAGTGTTGGAAAGAAACAATAAAGAATGATCTAGCTTATTGGGAGTTAACTGCTAACATGGCACACGATAGGAATATGTGGAAACAAAGAATCCATGTAGCCAACCCTGTCTAGTATGGGAAAAGGCTTAGTTGTTGTTGTTGTTGTTGTAAGAAAACTAGTGAAACTTTAGAGGTTTATAAGAAAGTAAAGAAGGAAGTGAAAAAGATCGTCAGTGAAACAAAAGCTAAAATTTGAGACGATTTATATAAAAAACACTCAACTTAAAAGAGGATACCGAGGGAGGTTCTTTGGAGAAGCTTGAAAAAAAGAGGTATCTCATTGACATACATTAACCTTATAAGAAACATGTATGATGGTGCAAAAACATGTCAGGACTCATGAAGGAATGATAAACTTCTTTGAAGTTAATATAAGGTTACATCAAGAATCAACTTTAAGTCCATACTTATTTATAATGGTGATTGATGAGTTAACAAAACATATTCAAGATGAAGTACCTTGGTGTATGTTATTTGCACATGATATTGTGTAAGTGTAAGAGTCTAAGGAAAAAGTTAATAGAAAATTGGAACTATGGTAGAAAGCAAAGACCTCCAATTTAGTAGAACAAAGGCAAAATATATAGAATGTAAGTTTGATCATTTGGTTACTTCAGAGGACATAAAAATTAAAATTGGCATACATTACATTCCTAACGGAAGAATTGATGGAGATGTTACGCATATAATTAATGTTGGTTGGTTAAAATGGATAGGAACATCAAGTATTCTTTGTGATAAGAAGATAGCATTAAAGTTAAAAGGTAAATATTATAGAGCAACAATTAGACCTGACATGTTTTATGGTTCTGAGTGTTGGGCAATTAATCATCAACAAGTAGAAAAGATGTCGATGACAAAAATGAAGATGTTGAGATGGATGAGTGGTCATAAAAGAAAAGACTGTATACATAATGAGGTTATTAGAAATAAATTATGTGTGACACCAATAGAGAACAAAATGAGAGAATATTGTTTAAGGTGGTTTGAACATATAGAAAGAAGATCAAAATAATAACCTATAAGAAGGCATGAAAAAATAGATTTTGAAAGTATTAAAAGAGATGGAGGATGACCACAAAAGTGTTAGAAAGAAACAATAAAGAATGATCTAGCTTATTGTGACTTAACTGCCAACGTGACACATGATGGGGCACTGTGGAAACAAAAAATCCATATATTCGACACAGTCTAGTATGGGTAAAGGTTTAGTTGTTGTTAGTAGACATGCAACAAACATGCTAAATTAGCATGCTACTAAAGGCAAGCTGTATAACTGTGCAAGCACCAGAGAAATGGCCCACCGGACAGAACTTGGGAGCCAATTTATCAGGTGATTTGATGTAGAGTCCATACATAAACCCACAGATTATCCACACTGCCCTGAAGAATAACTGGAACCACTCCGGTAGCATTTTCATGTTTTAATTAATTCTTTTCAGGTTTCATCATGACCAAGAACTTAAGAAACAGACTCATAGTAAAGAACTTTTTCAGTCAACATTTTATTATTAAAGCGTTCAATTTTACCCGTATCCCAAATAGTAAGCTTCAGCTTTTTTCCTCCAACAACAAGCTGCTTGATCTTGAAATCGACACCTACAAGTTGCACGTAGATTCCAGTATTATTCTTTTTACCAAGAAAAATACATGAATACAAACAGGCAGTACTTAAGCTACTGCATATCAAAATATTTTTGAAAGTTGAAACAATATCAGTTCATCATCAATAAATTGGAAAAAAAGCGAGAAATGTATAGGACGTCATAATTCCCATAACTTCTTTTTGTGATTGAAAAATTGTTTCCCGGACATTATTTGACATCAGAGAAGAGTCATGCAAGTCAAAACGAAGAAAGAGAATAATCATAATCATTCTCACAAAGACTTCACATTGACCGTGTTTTTCCAGAATCCAGGCAACCAGCAAGAAATTCTTTTTACGCCTACTCCCATTATATTCATGAAACAAACTTCACAACTCGTATATTTTCCGAAAACAAGTACCTAAGCCTTGGAACGTAGATGAAACTTTAAAGTGCTATTCTCCAAGTAATTTTGATGGAAAAACTCAATATTAGACGGAATCAAAGACACTCCAAAACTGAGGTTAGGCGGACCCTACCAACAGACATCATAGTGCCCTCAACAGTCGAATTAAAATCCCCTGATCTCTATCCATTATACCGCGACTCTTGATGGCTCTAATTACAGTTTCATAATAGTGAGTGTGACGTCTATGAATGGCCGTGACTCATAAAGATTAATGTGTTTCGCATGCATGGTAAAGGGTCGAAAAATGTGAAGTGCAAGCCTCTCAAAAAGCTGTAGCAGCAAACCTTGCCTCATTTTCACTGGAATCATTGAACAATGGGGCTCTAAAGAATCCACACAGGCAGTCAGCACCATCGTGTGACAACTACCTAAACACGCACTCCCAAATCGTGTTTGTTCCATCTTTAAGGCAAATGTATTGGAAAGCTCCCACTCTTTCCCTCGAATACTATTTTAGAATCTAAATTCACGATTTCTGTGCGCATGATACATATAAGCAAAGGAAGAAACGGTCGCGCAAAAGCAAGAATCCAAACATGATGTATAAAATGGTTAAACATAAAAGACAAACATAACAAAGTAAATCAACTACACAATACCTATCTTTCATCCACCATATAAGAAACAGTCATTCTCGGTATTTATTCAGTTTAGATCTTTCACAAAGAGATCACCGTCTTTCCATATTTCCCATTAAAGCGACGTTCAGCCAAACTTAACCAGAAATAAGTCAAATGCTGTCCGAAAAAGGAACTTGAGACAGAAATGTACCGATGGTGGGATACAGAGACTGCAAGGAATGATTGGTGAAGCTCAGGAGGAGGCTGCTTTTACCGACTCCTGAGTCACCAATCAACAAAATCTTGAACGAGAAATCATAGCTTCCATGCGCAGAAGATGATCCCATCCCCACCAACCTCTTGATTTCTCTTCAAAACTTTGATATTGGTATTTGTTATTGATAGGAGGCTAGGAGCTATCAACAACAACAGATTCTGCTCGACTCCAAGCGCAGTGTTGGTGTTTCCTCACCGTTTTTTGTGGGTTTATTCTGTTTCTTTCTTTCGGGATAATTATTCTTTGTTTGGTTTGCGGGTAAAGAATAAACTACCAATGTGTGCGAGTGTGTGTATGCGTGTCCATTGTGCGTGCCAGAGAGAGAGAGAGGCGGCCACTGCCATGACGGCAGAATAAAGCATCGGACAAAGGGATCGCTTCATTTGTTGGGAACGCATTCCTTCTTACACTCCTTACAGTGAACCACGAGTTTTCTCAATCTCGGTGCATATTTGCACCCAGAGCGTCAGCTAAACGGCAGAGCGCTTGGCGCTGATGCTGCTTGTGGGGAGTTCGACTCTCACAGAGTGCATGCGTGGTGTGTTAGGCTTCGGCCTCCTCTTACAACAAAAAATAAAACTCGATGCATATTTGGTTTGGATCTCTTTAGTATGGATCAGCCCAAGTCCCCATGATGTCTTACAATAGAAACATAATCAAATACATTTGTGTGTTGGAATTGGCTTAAACATGATAAGTTTGTCATTTGTTAAGCTTTTGTTCTAAGAACTGTAGAATGTGGATTTTTCATCATCTTAAAAATCAAATCTTGTTGTACCTTATAGAACTTGTTAAAGAAGCATGCTGGTAAATTTGGATAAAACAAGGTTCCACTGACTACACTTAAAAGTAATAAGATAGTAATGTAGGCTTAAACATGATAAGTTTGCCACTTGTTAAGCTTTTGTTCTAAGAACTGTAGGATGTGGATTTTTCATCATCTTAAAAATCAAATCTTGTTGTACCTTATAGAACTTGTTAAAGAAGCATGCTGGTAAATTTGGATAAAACAAGGTTCCACTGACTACACTTGAAAGTAATAAGATAGTAATGTAGGCCTGTTTGACAAGAATATCACTACTATAAATTACTAAAAATATAGAGAAAGCTTATCATTGTTAGAGGCGGTAAGTAGTGGATGGCCACTCTCGGTTCCATTACTAACAACGATCAGAACAAGTAGAGATGACGATGGGCCATCGAATTGGTTTGGGTCAGGGTTGCACGGGTCAGGTCATTGGATGGGTGGGTTGGGGCACCTTTTCTCTATACCTGAACTCAGACCTGATCGAGTCGGTTTGGGTCGAAGAAAAAAAGCTGCATTTACTCATATATATATATATATATATATATATATATATATATATATATATATATATATATATATAGAGAGAGAGAGAGAGAGAGAGAGAGAGAGAGAGAGAGAGAGAGAGAGAGAGAGATTTTTATTCATGATCCCTCAGAGACACCCATCACTGAGTCCTGGTCCTCCAAACAGAATAACACGGTTCCAAAAACCGCCCGAATTCTCAACATCTTTCACATCATAACAGAAGGTGCTGTAACAGCAGTCTAAAACTCACCGGGATCTATAAACTATGACGCCTGATACAGAACACTCAAATCGGCAAAATAACCAGAGACTCCGATGCCGCCTTCATTTGGTAAGTGTCCACTGCCCATTTGAGTTTTGCTGTGTTGTCGACTCAAACCAGAGACAACCTTTACAGATCCAGCAAAAGCAACACTATCTTCAAAACCATACATCTTAGGCAAAAGTATGCTTGCCAAAATTGTAAGTAGTTGGTGGCCCCAATACTATCGTCAATCATCAAATTTGGGAAGAATGTCTTCTTCCTCGACTTGATGAATTACTTTTTGAAAAATATAAACTTTCTTCATAACTTATTTTGTCTTTTTAAAAGGTTCTACACATCTCTTGAACAAATTGAATTTTAAAAAAGAAAGACTAGAGAAGAAAACTCACAAGATAAAAAAAACCATGCATATATATAAACAACAAAAATATATAAAAAAGGGATCATACAGAATTAACTTCTTCTTTTCCTTCTCTCTTCCTCTTGTTTTTCCTAGGGCCTCTACTGCTGCTCCAACATCGGAATCAAGAGAATAGGAAGAAGAGTAGCGAAAACAAGATGAAGATGAGCAAAACCGTGGCGGGCACCATCCAAGAGAAGAAAACGAAGAGGAGCGAAACCTAGACAGGCTCCATCACTCGTATCATACCCTCTGTTGAAGCCTTTCACGACTCCTTAGATGCAACGCCGGTTTTAAAAAAATTGAATCAAAATAATAAGAGAGAAACATTAAAACAATGCCCAAAGGGAAAATAGTGAAGAAGAAAGTTATGTTAGAAATGAAAGCATATCACAGTGAGAAATCGCCCATCGAAGGCGGCCGTAGGAGTGAAAATAAACAAAGGGCTTAAACGCCGTAGAAGTGAGGCAAAGAGAGAGAGGCTAGGCCCACGGCTACTGTACCGTCGGCGGCCTCCTCTCCCTTTAAGCTAGCTCGAGCAACATACAAGCTAGTTTGGAACTGCAACTAGATGATCAGAATGCTAACACTGATCCTAGTAATGACTCAACATCGCCTGAATTGGTGATGAAAGAAACAGAGAAACGAGTGGAGGAGGTGGAGAGGAGTAGATCGCCACGGGTGGCATTGAACCGACGCCGAGTCTAGATGATGCTCCGATTAATTACAGATGGTGGTGGTGCAAAAACCTCTGAATCTAACCTAATCGAGGTGGCTTGTTCTGCCTTTCTGTATATACAATATTAGTACGGTGTTTGTGTCGAGATGACATGATTGGTGTTTGATCATGATGTCCCACACATGCAACTTCAGCCAACCTCTCTCACTAAACTCCTTGACAATGCCACGCTCTCGAGGAAAACCCTCTATTTTAAGCGAGAGGATCAAACATCCACGAAACCGAATTTCTTGAGATCGTATCATTTTGAAAATCAAATGTTTCATAAAACTGTTTTTTTGAAAAGTACATGTACATCTTCCAATGGTTGTTAAAAAGAAAAGCCTATAAAGAAAAACTCGAAAGATGTAAAGCATGTATAAATATAGAAAATTGTATAGAAAGTATAGACATACAGAACACGAGAAAGTGATTCATACGTACATTCTTATGAGAAAACCGGGTAACCGACAAAACAATACAAACTATGCCTTGTTACTATTTCTTTACATTACAAGAAATTAACAAAGTAGACAGAAAACACAGACAGAAGCAAACGAAAGGAGACACTCAACTTCCACTCCATCATAACTGAACACGAGACGGCTTCGGCAATCATCGGCTGCTCCAACTGAGGCATGTGTCAAAGACTCGCAAAACAAGACGATGATCTTTTCGAAGTGGGCCGAATAACTCCTTAAATGATTTCGATTGGGCAAACTTTGTATTATAGCGGATGGATACTATCATGGCCCATATACTTTAAGTTGGTTTCCAAAAATTCGGATCAGCTCAATGTAGATCCTCCACGGTCTGTAGCCACCACTTAAGACATAGCAATGTAGGGTGACAATATCAACTGTTAGCTTGTCAATCTTCAGTCACGTTGTGCGGGTTGATTTACTTTTTCGCGGATCATACATGAATAGTTCTTAGGATCAAGATTTGGATACATACATGTATGTCTTCAGCAGAGGAAATTCTGAAAATGCATGGTTTTGCTCTTTAATGATCCACATTGGTACATACATGGATGTTTTAAATACATGGCTCTAACCAATATTCCAATACTTTAAATAGTTAATTGTATTAAACTATCTTAAATAACCTCATAATAAAAGAAAGCAAATTTGTTTACATAAGTACCATATCGTTTCTCATATTTTACAATTGAAGACTTAAAAATCTCAATATTTTAGGAAGTACATGAAGTTTTTATCGTTAACTTGATAGAAACATCATGTTCCTGTTATTAGTTAAATAGAAAAACGAGGTTTTACAACATGTATGCAGGAACTAATGTTGTTAGTTATGAGGTCTTTATTTGATTAATTATTCAAATCTTAGGTCCTTATTAATGATGAAAACTTTGTGCGCGTTATAAAATGTTGAGAAATTTAAGTTTCAAAGTATAAAATTAGACAAAACCAAGAGATGCATTGGTGAATTTTTTCTTAAGAAATTATAATATATAATATTTTTCCTTTTTTAGATAACATATACCACCGCTCTCTACTTTGCATACTATATTTTTCAGAAAAAATACATGAACGCATTGCATTACACAACGAGTATGTCTTTTGAACAAAACACGCTTTAAGTGTGTTTTATTGTCAGTTATGAAGAGTGATGTAGTTCATTTGTACCATTTTCTAGATAAAGCCGTCTTCGTCATGCATTTCTCTTTAAATAATAACACATCATGAGTGTGTTTATCTTTTAAATAAAATGTACCTTAGGTACTTTTTTTATCGTCGATCACATTCTCTTCACACTCACCTAAAACGTTCTTAGTGGTTGACTCTTTGAAACTTCATTTTTTGTTGATTTTTCATGAGTTCATCTTAAGAACGAATAAAATAGAGGTTGATAGTGATATAGAAAGAGATCAAAAAGAGATCACGAGAGATCGATAAAAAGATATAAAAAAAGTAAAAAAGTATCGAAAAGAAAGAGAGATTAGGGAGGCTTTAGTTCACTTTGCATTGAGTTATAGACTTATGGTGACTGTGATGGCCAGGCGTTTTGTTGATCGAGGGGTGGCGATATATTTGGGTGACTTATGATTCGTTCATTGTGAATTGGATGTACTCATATTATACGAGTTGATACATGGCATACACAATGCGAAAACTAAGCACATAGGATTTTATTAAATTATTATTATTATAGTTATGAACTCTACCCATGTAAGGGATCACTGGTGCATGGCCCGTCCCAAGCCCGGATAAAGAAGAGGGTTGCATTAGGCTACCGACAACCGTCATAAAAACTTTGTTGGATTTTTATACATTAGATTATATAAATTATGAACATTATGTTGGCGCATTCCCTCTTAGTGTCACACTATAGAGCTTGAATGTAGTGAAAAGTAAGTAAGGCCTTTAGATTTTCACCCGAATATAGTGAATAAATTGCATAGATGGTTCTTATATCATGGACGAGTGTGAGTAAAGAAGTTAGTCGTGCTACATTATCACCCAAATGTAGTGAATAAATTATAGAGAGTGCCTCCGTATTTTCAGTATGAACGAATGCGGGGGATAAAGAAGCTAGTCTTAGATAATAAGATATGCATTTGTTCTTGGAATATCGAAACATTGTTCAGTAAGCTAATGGAGATAATAAATACTATGATTCTAAGAAAGATTCATATCCTATGTTTACAAGAGACAAATTGGGTTGAAAAAAAAGCAAAAGAGTTTGAGGATATAGGTTTTAAATTATGGTCTCGAAATAGAGTTGGTATTATCATAAATAAAGATTTAAAGGATAATGTAATATACATACAACGATATGGTGATCAAATCATAATGTTGAAATTAGTGCTAAGAGCATAGGTTTTGAATATAGTTTGCGCTTACAAGAGACATGTACGATGGTACAAAAACATGTGAGAGGATTCATGAAGCAATGACAAAGTTGTTTGAAGTGAATATTGGGTTACATCAAGGATCAACTTTAAGTCCATACTTATTTATAATGGTGATTGATGAGTTAACAAAACATATTGAAGATGAAGTATCTTGGTGTATGTTATTTGCATATGATATTGTGTTAGTGGAGGAGTCTAAGAAAAAAATAGAAATTTGAAACTATGGAGAGAAGCATTAGAAAGTAAGGTTTCCGACTTAGTAAAACAAAGACATAATATATGGAATGTAAGTTTGATCATTTGACTACTTCAAGGATATAAAAATTAAGATTAACATACATTTTATCCTTCACAATGAAAGTTTAAAATACTTAGAATTAGTGATGAAAAAATTGGTAGAGATGTTATAAATATAATTAATGCAAGTTGATTAAAATGGAGAGGGGCATCATGTATCCTATGTGACAAGAAGATGTCATTAAAGGTAAAAGATAAATTTTATAATGTAACAATTAGACTTGTTATGGTTTATGGTTTTAGTGTTCGACAGTTAAATGTGGAAGAAATGAAGATGTTGAGATGGATGAGTGGTCATACAAAAAAATACCTTATACGTAATGATGTTATTAGAAACAAATCCAGAGTGGCACCAATAGAGGATAAAATGAGAGAATGTGGTTTAATATGGTATGTACATATAGAAAGAAGATTAAAGGAAGCATATGTAAGAAGATATGAAAACTAGATTTTGAAAGTAGTAAAAGTGGTATAAGACGACAACAAAAGTGTTAGAAAGAAACAATAAAGAATGATCCATCTTATGTTGAGTTAATTGTTAACATGACACATGATAGGGCTATGCAGAAACAAAGAATTCATGTAGCTGATCACGTCTAGTATAGGAAAAGGCTTAGTTGTTGTAGTGTTATTGTCATTATTATTTGGCAATATTATTGCTATTCTTATTATTATTTGTTTCCACCTGTTTTTTTTTTATGCACTCTTTGGATCCATGATCCAGAAGCAAAGACCCATGCCCTTTAATGATCTTTGAACCTATCACATGCTCGATACCTATGTCATAATACTTCCATCAAGTGCGACACCAAACTCCACTCTTTTCATAAGTGTGGCTCAACATATGGGCAACTTAATATATTCCCGTGATACAATCTCTACCTGTTGCTTTATTGTTAACTATTTCCTTTTAGGTCTCCCTGATCTTGTTTATTGACTTTATAATCTATAGATGACAGTTCATTCTTATGGAAGCTCCATCTCGTGTCCGTGTCCATGTCCATCTGGTATACGTTAGTATGTTGCCCTGTTATGTATCACATGAACAATTATTTGTGGATGTTCATGTGGAGCACTAGACCCTACAAATGCATATCTAGAACCGAACCCAACCCGGTTCCGGCAGTTCCATGAACACCCCTACTTTAAACCCTAAACCTCAGCATACCACTAAACCCTACAAATGCATAAACCCTTAATAAGCGGCACTCATGTATCACCCTGGGCGCTCCCATAATATAGGACCAACTATGGTAACCAATCCGTACCCGGAATCTGATTGGTCCTTTCCTGGATCCAGGTCAGCTGATCTGGATCACGTCAGCCGTGCGATCGCTTGCCCAAGTTCAAACATTCGTGGAAAAGGCAAGGAGGGCGTCGTGTTGGATCCGTTTTTAGGCATATTGGCGAACCCCCAAACAAGGGCCGTACTTTTGGGTAAATCTAATGACCCCCCAATAAAACAAATATTCATAGAATTGCCCAAACCATTCTAGTTATTGCACTTAGAGTGCCCGATTTCAAATATCCTTGGTTTACCCGCCACAAGGTTGGGTTTTTATTACCAACAAAAAAAGAAGCCATTTTGCACTTAGAGCATTAGCTCACCTGGCTAGTGAACTCGACTCATAAGTTGCAGGTCATGAGTTCAATACCTAGGCCATGCGTGCGTACCTGTCTTCAGCCTCCCCACAATAAAAAAACTCATTTGTTAAGTTTGTTTCATGTTAAAACTAGTGAAAATAATTGAAAACAAAGAAAAAATAGCAAATAAGAATCCAATAACCAGCTCCAAATAACATGTCATTTTGGTTTTGGTAATTGTAAATAATTGATACATAGCTGAGGAAATATGTGAAGTGTTTTGAGACCGTCGTAGACTCTCTTCTTACTTATTTGCAGGATGTTGAGTAGAAGTAGACATATGACGGAGAGTGGAATGACCGAAGCCCTACATAGACGCGAAAAATTGCATTGTATTTTTTGAGTAAGGAAATCCCATAAAATATGGCATTACGGTTTCGTTTTTTACGAAAAATTGCATTGTATTTTTCTTCTTATTGTTGACTGATGCTGGCAAATTTCTAGTATATGTGCACACCATGGGTATCGAATGCTTCACCTTCAACTAGAAGCTTCTACCTGCGCGAACACTATACCTTATTCGAGAACTCATGTAATTCCTTGTTTGTATTTTCACTGGCAATTATATTTCTCTGTTTGTTGCTTCATATGTACCATCATATATGTAAGCATTTGGTAATTGATCCTTTCCTTTTTTTCAAAATAAGTCTCTACACAAGTTACTCTAAGCATATATTATTTGTATTTTCGACAAGTAAAGCTTGGAAAACACCCTAATAGATAGCAACCCAGGTATCAAACACTTGACTTACTTTCGAAGAAATTTAACAGGCAATCATACAAAGCATGTCCATTCCAGTCGTCTTCTACAACCAACTCATTGGTGTTTAACTCAAGGAAATAATTAGAAAACCAAGAAATAATACCTATCTGTTATTTAATTAAAGATATTTTTTACAAAAAATAAAAAATAAACAGAAAACAAAAATAACTTATGATTGATAACGTACGAGAAAAGATGGATACACTAGTTTGGATTCCATACCAAAGTAGGATATTTACGACATTGTAAAGGCAAAATGAGCGAACTGGGTAAACAACAGGTGGAAAAGAATAACTAAAATGAAGGATGGTTGTCTGAATATTGAGCGGAATCTGTCTGCTTATTGTAAATTTTCTTTAAGGGATTTGTATTTCCTCTTTTCCCCTTATCTGTGTCTATCTCTCTCCTCTTTCATTCTCTCATTCTCTCTCTTGGTGTTTTTCCTTCCTCTCCCTCTCGGATGCAGAAGATAACAATCGACCACGTCTCCCAGGACGAATCTCTACCGTCGATCTGCCTTCCGGGGCGAATCTGACGGATAAAGAACCCAGGATTTGGGAGTGTTTCGCCCGATTGCGGCCGTTTCGGTGAGTCCTCGCGTCGTTTGGAGTATTCCGCTTCTTTTCCTTGACGAATCGATCGATTATGTTGGATTCCTTTGGTTCGAATTCTTCGTATCAGAGATTTTAGGGTTTTAATGGCTGAGGGCGTTCTCTGCGGCGAGTCGGGATCAGGCGATCTGCCGCCAAAGAGGTATATTTTGGGGCTGATGAGCCCGAGAACGGGCCACAAACGCGAGTTCCAGTTTGCGGCGAAGGTTCAGTTGGAGCTCATCGGATCGTTAGGGCAGTGCCGCGGCCACGTGAAAGAGGCCGAAGTTACTCCAGCCGCTGGTGCTGATAACGAAAGCAATCAGGAGGCCATGACCGATCCTTCTTCTTCTTCTATGGATGTAACGCCCGTTCCGGCCGTGCCGCTGGAGAAGATATCGGACGCAACCAAGGTTATTGATGTTGAAAACGAAGAAGATGCGGAAATGAGTGGGAAATCAAACGTTTTGAGGCAGTGGGTATCGCTTAGGAGGTTTACCAGATCGGAATTGAAGAGGTTGAACGGCGGTCTAGAGACGCCCGGCGTGAAAGAGCTCGAGAATCATTCGAGCGTCCGCCCGGTAGATAGAGCGTTAATTGAATTGAAGTCCAGGGCCTCTGAACCAATCTTATTCTTCAAGAGAAGACGCCTCGATGACATTTCCAATTCGAGCAACGGCGAACCCGAGGGCGATGGTATTGCCGAAAAGAAGATTCCAGATTGTGATTACGAGACTAAGAAACTGAAAATCGATTCAGAGGAAGATCCATCTTCCGTTCTCGTAGAGCGCGTTGGGACAGTAAATTCGGCTTCAATCGAATCGGCTGAAGGTTTGAAATTGAAGACCAATGCAGAGGAAGATCCGTCTTCCCTTCTGGTGGAGCGCGTCGGACCAGGAAATTCGGCGTCAGTCGAATCGGCTGAAGGTTTGGAGGTAAAGGAATTAGGATCAAGAATGGCGGACGGGTCGTCTTCAGAGGTGGCCTTTCCAAGGGATCAGGAGGTGTCTGGATCATCTACCGGTGATGTCGATCATGACAATCTTCAAGATAGCACAAAGAAGCTTGAACTGAAGATGTCAAAGAAGGTTTCATTGACGAAGTTCCCCACAACAATCAAGGATTTGTTCGCAACGGGTTTTCTCAACGGATGCAAAGTGAGGTATCTACGCCGTGTTTCAGGGAAGGTATGGACTCTAATGCGATAGGCTTAAGGATTGTGTAAAATTGGCTCTGAGTCGGTGTTTATTTATTAGTGGTGTTCATTTGGCATCTACTATTTCAAATTATTAGGAAGAGCTTCATGGGGTAATTAAAGATGGAATGATTCTCTGTTTCTGTTCATCCTGCAAAGGCGAACAAGTGAGCATCTACTTGCCATTATGTTCTTGACGATTGGAAGCAAACTTTTGCTTGATATCAAAATAGATGTTGTATTACAATGCAGACTGTTACGCCTTCCCAATTTGAGCTGCATGCTGGTAGTCTCAACAAACGTGCAATTGATTATATTTACTTGGAGAACGGGAGGTCCGTTCGTGATGTGTTGAGGTCTTGTTTTGGTACCCCGTTAGAGATGTTTGAGGAGAGGTTACAAACTGAAATAAGCTTAGCGGAGACGAGCAAACCAGTCACTTGTGAACGTTGCAGAGGTAATGAACTTATTCATGAATTTGTGTTTTTCTTATGGCTGTCGCCATATTTAGCTTTATGACAACATGTAGCAGTTTGATGTGATGTTATAGCATAAAATTTGTCTCGGTTTCTCCATCGTTAGTTCTTTCGGTTTTGTGTCATTTAGGATCAGTTGATGTCACTAGCTATGGAAAATCACGTCAAATTTGCAAGAAGTGTCTAGAATCTCAACAATCGTCTGCTCAAAGAACGCATAGTGCAAGGTAAAAAGTCGTTAGCCCTCTTTCTGGGGTATTATTATATTGTCTCCATCTTACAAATTGATCTTAAATTGGCATGCGCTTTGGTTGTCTGAACACGTTGTTTATGTTAATTTCCCCAAACAGGCTGCCTCAAAATAACAATATGGAAGTGAGGGACCGGATACAGTGCAATTCTCCACACAAACTGAAGTTAGTATCATTTGAGCTTCGAGCTTGTTAATCTCATTTATTCTGTTGTCTTAGATTTTGTACATCCGTTTATATTTGAATTGTTAACCTTGGCATCGTTTCTTTCAATCACTGTTTCTGTGGATGCGCACTATTTTCTATGGGTAAGATGCTATACCACATTTTGAATCTTTTGCACCATATTGATTTTTGTCCACAACGGTATTATGAGACTGTGATGATGCACTGCACTTTATTCAAAAGATATTTTTGATGGTAGGGAAGGAGACATTTTTAATATGAAAATATGCATCAATCATTATGGTATGGTTTAATGGTTCTGTTAGACGACCTGGAGTAAGGAACTAATTTTATAGAAATGTAAATGTGTTAGAAGCCATGTTGTAAAAAGTGTATCTGAACCGTATGGCATTGGGCTCTGATACGTGATAAACATACCATATCGTACGATACGGTACAATAAAATGTATTTTTTAAATATTTATTTGATGATTTAAAAAACAACTATTATACAAAATTAAATCCAAAAGCTTGATCAAATCAACAATCTTAAGAAAATTAAAAATGATTAGTAAGAGAGAATAAATTTGTAAGAAATTTCCACCATCATTAATTAGATATAAAGTACAAAGTTATGAAGTATGAACTAAATGAAATTAACTACTTAATTAAAGTCTAAAACCATAAATTCTAATAGAACCATCATCTATCCAAATATGAAAAATTAAAAAATTAGTCATTGATTTGATACACAAAATGTGGATAATAATAAACAAAAGTATTATAATCATTATAGTTGGAGCTGCCAACATGATCATCGTCACCATCATCTCCCTTTTCCTCCTCTATGATTGGATCCTCCAATCCAAAAGCTTCCATATCATCACAACAAATAAACAATAATTAAGCCTTTTCCCATACTAGATGAGGTTGGCTGCATGGATTCTTTGTTTCTAGAGGAAACTATCATGTGCCATGCTTCCACATCATCATCTCTAATGTTTGCTTATGCTTCTATTACCCTCTAGTTTTCATCATTTAAATTGATAGGAGGTCCTCCTTTTCGACCCAATCATCAAGAATATCAATATTTTCGTAGCTCAACGGGTAATATGACACCTTCCTTACCCTTCTTGTATCTCTTTGCATTTATCTAAATAAACAAAAGAAAGTAGAAACAATTCAACTATAAGATACCATTATATTTTCATATTAATTATTAATAATAACTTAAGAATAAGAACTAAGGAGCAATAAATATATTTTAAAATACTTAAATCAAGTTATCTTTATCTTAACTTCGTATTGTATGCTATATACGCCAAATCACAAACACGAGCATGTTCGAGTACGTTTCTCTTCTTTGTGTGAATGCGTTAAGAAACTCCAATTTTTTTTCATCCATTAAAACTACATGTTTGGTTCAATATACATTGAGCAAACCTCAACAAGTTTGGTGTATCTACACCAAAGTGAGCCCACCATTCATCTCAAATAAAATACAATAATAAGAAACACTTAAAATCAATCAATTCAAAATCAAATGAAATAATTGATAACTTATCAAATATCAATAAAAACAAATTATACCTTGCCACATTTGGGAGCAAAATTTTATTTCAATTACCCTTTCAAAGTCTCTAACACTATGTATATACTTGCTCAACTCTAAATGGATATTGCACCGAACATATGAATCTTACACAAGATCAATTGCATTTATTATCTCCTTTTTAAATTCTTTGTCTTCTACAAAGTTCGGAGAAAATCTTATAGAAGAGTTAAGAAAATAAACAGTCACATACAAATTATGATGTATTTGTCGGTTCCACCATGGATTAATACACTTCCAAAACTTCTTCCATAGTGATCGTTTTTGGTCAAGGTTTGCTTCTATTTTCAATTTGGCCTTATCCATTGCATCATATATGTCTACCATTCTCATTACCTTAATCAAAGGTATATTCAACCTTAAAAACTTACTGTAATTTTCTCAAAAATTAGCATTGAAAACGTCTAGTACAACAATTCCCTTCCTTTTTCTCGACTAACTAATAGCTCCATTTATCATATGCAAACATCTTTTTAAATGCATTTTTATATATGAAAAGACATTGAACGTTAAACATTAGTAACAAATCTTCTCAATGAATGCCTAATTAACTCCCTTCCACCACTATGGATTCTCATAAAATGAAATACATAAGAGTGCTTATAAATAAACTTTGTAACATTTTTGCATGCATCAATTATCTCCTTAATTTCATCCATTACACTTAAATCCTCAAGCATTAAGTCTATGCAATGTGTAATACATGGGATCCACACTAAAGATGAATGGTTCGACTCAATCATTTTACCAGTTGCTCTGAAGTTTGCAACATTATTAGTAATGAATTGTACGACATTTGTAACACCAACTTTCTCACCAACTTCTTTAAAAACATAAAGTAAATTATATGAAGTTTTGTCGATATGGGACAAGTCATATGATTTAAAAATAATGTCCCCTTACGACAATAGACCAAAAAGTTTACCAATGAACAACGTTGACCGTTTGTCCAACCATCAACCATAATGGAACAACCCTTAAGCTTCCATGACTCTATAAATTTAGAACTCCATTCATGCAGAAGATCAACCCAAATTTACAACAATTTACCCCTCAAAGTATAATATGTAGAGAATCTATAACATGATTCCACACTAGCAATAGCATCTGTCATACTTTGAAAGAAAAATGAATTTGTAATATTAAAAAGAAGGCAATTTTTGTACACTTCATATCTACTTTCTGAATTACTTCTTTCTAAGCCATAGATGATCATATGTCTTGTTGAGCTCTAAGAGTTGTATGTGGGAGAAAAAATAAATGCATCTCACTATCTCTACCTCCTTTACTATCCATTGTAGTCATCGAACGAGTAGGAGCTCTTGCTGTGGAACAAGAACCAACTCCACTTCTAGTACCCTAGAACCTACACTTTTTCCCTTAGCCCGCCTTCTTACCTCATCAACCGACTCTTCTTCTTCTTCGGCTACATCATGAAATTTTGTACCATCTCTCTAGCAACATCTTTAAATTGTTGAGGCTTGTGACATATCCCAACCATTTATTTCTGCACTTTTTCTCAACCGTAATCTTTCACTCTTCTTTGTAACCTCCAATATTTATGCAATTTCATACTTTAAGGTTTCGAGCACCCGAAGACAAGCACTAACATCATTCTTGGTTTCCGCAAGATGGTGCTTCATACGAGAAATGCCTCCATGCTTAACTTCATTGCAAAAAATACATTTGTTTGCTAGATTATTACCTTCGTACGCTTGAGTGCAATTCTTCCATACTAGATTGGTTCGATTGGAAGCCATTAAGCAGAGAGGAGATAAAACAATAAGAACTTTTGAAAAGTCGAAAACTCCAATTTTTTCAAGTGAAAAATCGGGTGGAATGACAAAAAATGGATTATGTCACTGATTTGACAAAAACCCTAGAAATGGGAAAAAAGTTTGAGTGAAAAAACTCGATAATCTTGAGATTTCTCTACAAAATAAAAAAAAACAATGATGGAGAAAGGGTTTGGGAGCAAAGGATTGGAGTGAAATAGGGCTTGAGATGAAAAAAATGAATTTTAGAAACTCGGATCCTAGGTTTTTATACCCATAAAAATCAGTATCGACTCGTACGATACGGACCGTATCATATTCTTATATTATACATGATAAAATCGTGTTGTACAATACAATACAATTTTAATAACATCGGTTAGAAGGCTCACCCTTGTTGAGTTAACAATACGAAGTATCACAATTTGATTTATTATTTGCATACATGTTTTTCCTTGTTTAATTTTTTGTGCCTTTTAAGCATGTCATTCACCATTCATAGAGAGCCACCCTCCCACATTGCCTGCTTCACTAGAACATCTTGACTTTTCGGATCAGAATTGCTATCATGTTTATATTGAGGTTCTTTGCCTTTTGAGTTAGAATCACTCTTTTCTATATCTTCATGGATGACTATAATCATAATGGAATGTATTTTAGTTGTTTCTTTGTTCTGTTTTTGACTCGTAAGAAAATGATATTGTCCTTTCCTTTGTGCTTGCTAAGAGATAGAATCCTTTTTAAGTTCACAGTGTCTCTAGTGTCTCCTGCTTGCTTTCCCAAGCTATGAAGTTTTATTTGACTCTTTCCTGGATCCCAAGAAGTGCTTCAGGTTCGGAATGTGGCCTGTGAAACATGTAGATTTATGTGTTATTATTTCCTCAGTCATGTCTCTATTCCACTTGTTGCTATTACATAACATGTGGGAGCTCTCTTTTGCTTATATCTTCCTGTGCTTTCAGGTTATCAAGATCACCTGTTACACCCAAGGCCTCCTCTGCCACCTCAATGTATAAGGTGTTGAAAAATAAGAGTGCGCCTGGCAAGCTAACCAGAAAGTTTGTACTTTCCTTCTTTTTGAGCATATTTTGTCTTTTGACACTTTCCTTCTTTTTGAGCATATTTTGTCTTTTGACACAGTTGGTGGTGTGAATTTTCATCGGATTAGTATTGATTCAATGATAACAACAATTTTTGTTGTAGGGACTTGGGTCTGCACAAATTGGTCTTTATGTCAAAGGGGCTACCTGATGGAACTGAAGTGGCATACTATGCCCGTGGTCAGGTGGGCAGAACTAGTTGATGTACTTCTAATGTTATGCGTTCTTTTGCATGCTATCTATATGTTGACATCTTTTTGACTTGTCATTCTTTTCTTTTGTGCAGAGATTACTTCAAGGATATAAACAAGGATTTAACATATTCTGTTATTGCTGTAACACTGAGGTTCTTGATATATTCTGTCTGCTTTATCTGTCACGTGATGCATGCACACATGTACACTGAATGTGTAGCAAAATCCCAAACTGGCTAAGCTTCAAGAGTTCATTTTCAGGTCAGCCCCTCACAGTTTGAAGCTCATGCTGGTTGGGCATCTCGTCGTAAACCGTGAGTTCTTATTATATAGCCAGCTTATTTTAGTTTACAGTATATCATATGTTATTCTTATGCATTGAAGGTGCATTATATTACAGATACCTACACATCTACACATCAGATGGGGTTTCTCTTCATGAGTTGGCAATTTCATTAACAAAAGGTCGGAAGAAATCTGTTAGTGAGAATGATGACCTCTGTACCATTTGTGGAGATGGTGGGGACCTCCTCCTGTGTGATGGATGCCCTAGGGCCTTTCATACCGGTGATTTTTTGTTATGTTACTACATGTCATTTGTTTTACTTCCCTTTTGCTCGACAATGTTATTTCAATTACAGAGTTCTGAATATAAACCAAATCAAAAAGATTATAACTTATGCTAAACTTATATTTGACATATCAGTTTGATTCCTCCAATCCTTTTGGGTTCAAAAGATTGTGATATGACATTGTTAAGAGTCTTCTGACTAGGTCTTAGTACGTTCTCAATTCAAACTTTCTGCAGTTTGGTTGTCACAGATTGAACAATGGCATGATCTGTTGCCATTTGTGACATCTGAATGCACTGTGGATTCACCAACAAGAGCTTTAGTGTGGGTAAGGAGGGGATCTTTATAATCAAGATTGTCATGACATTGACTTCATCTTTTACCAATCAACCTTTTATCTGATAGATTTAACCAATGAAGTCTTTATGTGTTCTGTAGTAGACACGACTCTGTTACTTCTCATATAGTGAATACTTAATGCTGGTCACCTTGAAAAATCTCCTTTTTTCAATTGATGCACATTTGAGATGTTTTATGTACGTGCATGTTGATCCGAGCTTTATCATTGTTTTGGTATATGCTGCAGAATGTGTGGATCTAGCATGCATTCCACGTGGTAATTGGTATTGTTCATATTGCCAACGTAATTTTGAAGATGAGAGGGCTGCAGCTAATAGCCAAAACGCATTAGCTGCTGGGAGAGTACCAGGGATGGAGGCTTTGGAGACAATGCACAACCGATGCACCCGTGTTGTCAAAAAGCCACAGGTTGATATTGGTGGTGGTTGTGTATTATGTAGGTCAGTATGCTGTTATTTCAAACCATCTATTTTTATTTAAGCTTTAATTTGTACGTACCATATATTTTTGTTTAAGCTTTAACTTATACGTGTGTTTGAATTTCAATCTACTTTTATAATGAAAAACTGTTTAGGGAAAAGTGCTTTCATACTTAATGTGCCATTGCATTCCATCTGGTATCTGTACATGATAATAAGTGTTAAGCACTTTCTGTTTTGATGTTATTATGCTTTCCTGGCT
Organism: Brasenia schreberi; assembly: GCA_036023115.1. Taxonomy (NCBI): domain Eukaryota; kingdom Viridiplantae; phylum Streptophyta; class Magnoliopsida; order Nymphaeales; family Cabombaceae; genus Brasenia; species Brasenia schreberi. The sequence continues at coordinate 1,313,005 of JAYKKT010000086.1, read as the reverse complement.
TACATTTTACTTGTCGTGCTGCACAGGGGACATGATTTTAGCAAATCAGGGTTCGGTCCTCGAACAGTTATGCTGTGTGATCAAGTATGGCTTAATTACTTTTTCTCATATTCTATGTTTTATCCTAGTTAAGTGTTGACTATGATCCATTCTGTTGTCAATGCTGGTAACTAAAGCCATGCACTTTGCTTTATACAGTGTGAGCAAGAGTTTCATGTTGGTTGTTTGAGGGATCATGGACTTGCTAATCTCAAGGTATGAATTTACTGGGGCAAAATTCTCGATATTGGGAGTGTGAACCTTGACATCTAGTTGTTCTTCTAGTGTATTATAATATTTATTTCTTATTTATTTTATAGGAATTGCCAAAAGAGAAGTGGTTCTGCTGTACGGATTGTAATAGGATCAATATATCTCTGGAGAAACTAGTCCTACGTGGAGCGGAGAAGCTTCCTCCTTCTCTTTCAAATGCCATTAAAAAGAGACTTGAAGAGAAAGGCTTGGATGGTGACGTAGATCCTGATATAAGTTGGAGGCTTCTAAGTGGTAAAAATGCCTCCCCAGATAGTAGATTATTACTATCTAAAGCTGTTGCAATTTTTCAAGTAAGTATTTTTGTCTAGTATCTTTCTTCGACATTTCTTTACTTTGAGACCCTTAGTTTCAAAGCCTTGGTGACAATTTGGTTCACCACTTTAAGGTGATCAGTGGTTGTGTGCCATTTCTGGTTCTATGAGATATGGTAACACCAAAAGCCTTGTCATACTGAATGTCCCAAAAAGGCAACAGCAGAAAAAGGAAAGAAACAAAAGAGGCTGTCATTAAGAGGATGTTATCGAGTCCACCTAGTTGCATTTGATGGAAATAGTGCTAACTTACAAAACATGTATATTGTAGGACAGAACACAGAGTGAAGTAGATAAATTTACTTTAAGAAAAAGAATATCGATAAGAAATAAGCTGTACATAGAAAATGAACCATCATATTGTGAAAGGTTGATAGGTTGGTTATTCATTAATTTCATTTAAGATGTGTTGCATTGCACTTGCAGATAAAAATATTTATCTCTTGATGGTTTGGTCATCTACATTTGTTTCAGGATCGTTTTGACCCTATTGTTGATGTAGTGACAGGTCGGGACCTGATCCCCCCAATGGTCTATGGGTGAGGATTTCTTGCTTAACTGTAGGCTATGTATGTTTCTTTAGTGCTTGTGGCGCTTTTGAGATGCAACCAGATACTTGTCAACTAATTCATGATCTTTCATTTTCTGTAGAAGGAACATAAGAGGTCAAGAATTTGGTGGAATATATTGTGCAGTGTTGACAGTAAAGTATGCAAAGTTCATTTCCTATTCATTATTTATCTATTAGTCTATCGATTTAGTGCTTTCTGACCATTGCTGCCATTTATGTGTCTGCAGCTCAACTGTTGTGTCAGCAGGAGTTCTTAGAATATTTGGAAAAGAAGTTGCAGAGCTTCCTTTGGTTGCAACTACCAGTGGAAATCAAGGAAAGGTGTGCCATTGGGCTTGTTTCTCTCTCACATGTTAAGCATTTTCCTGAACAGTAAATGAGACTATGCAGCTTGAAGCCCGTTGGATATCATGCTTTTGTTGTAGGTCATACTTTCTGAAGTTCCCTACTGTGACATAGCAATTTTTAGTGACAAAAAAAAAGAACTGACTCTAAGTTAAATGATACCAAAGCTATTTAGCGATCCTTTTATTGTTGCAATGCAACCGAGTTTATACTTTTATTGATTATATAATACATTTTTAATCTTGATCTTTTGTGGGTTGTTTAGATGAAGTGCTTCTTTTCTCATCTTTTTCTCAGCCTGTTTAGTAGTTGGTTGCCCTTGGGACGACTGAGAACTCTGATTGATCTGAATATGCTGATGAAAGAATCTGAAAAAACATGGTTGAATGCTACATCACTCTTTGACCAACAGAAAGTGAATAGCAATATGGAAATAGAAACCTTATAATCGCTTGCCCTTATTTGAAAATATGGTCTCACTTTTGAAATGTCCATTGTAGATATAGATCCTGTGAGCCATCTTGTTTGATATTCTTGCTTATGTGATAATTTCAGACCATTTTCTCCCGTTTCTTTCATTTTTATCACATACATGGTTTCACTTATAAAATAACAGACTAGAATTTTAAGAAATCAATGATGAAATATACATGAAACTGATGACTTGAGAAATCATGACTCTGCTGGTTTTGGTCAGGCACAAGAAAAGACCGTATACATAATGAGGTTATTAGAAACAAATTAGGAGTGGCACCAATAGAGGATAAAATGAGAGAATATCGTTTAAGATGGTTTGGACATATAGAAAGAAGATCAAAAGAAGAACATGTAAGAAGGTATGAAAAACTAAATTTGGAAAGTATTAAAAGAGCTAGTGGACGACCACAAAAGTGTTGGAAAGAAACAATAAAGAATGATCTAGCTTATTGTGAGTTAACTGCTAACATGGCACATGATAGGGATCTGTGGAAATAAAGAATCAATGTAGCTGACCCCGTCTGGTATGGGAAAAGGCTTAGTTGTTGTTGTTGTTGTTATAAGTAGCTTCTATATTGTCACGGTGTCTTGCTTTGTTATTGGGGTTTCATGCAATCCCGCTCTACGAACTGAAGGTAGCTAGCTGTATGAGTTGGTTAAACTTTGTGCTGGGAATGCATGAATCTATTATTCTGTTGAAAAAAGAATATAAGATGCATTCAAAACATTTGGTTTTGCTATATGTGCTTCATGTCACTGTGGGCTCTGAGTTGATTTTACCGTTGGAAATATCACATGTGAAGCAATAATGTTATAATTTTTGCTGACATAAATGTACATCTATGTTACAACTCTTACCTGCCTTTGCTGTTCCAGGGTTATTTCCAATCGTTGTTCTCGTGCATAGAGAGATTTCTTGGATTTTTAGAAGTGAAGAACCTTGTGCTCCCGGCTGCTGACGAAGCTGAGTCTATATGGACCAAAAAATTTGGTTTCTCAAAGATGAGCCAGGAGGAGGTGGCCTTCTCTTTTATCTTTTCTTGTATCATTGCTATTTAAAATAGGAGTCACAAAGAGGAATAGAGCTTGCCTAGCAAGGGTCGATTCATAAGTTGAATGCGATGAGTTTTAATACCTTGGGCATGCATCCAACTTCAGCCAACCTAGCAGCACAAGCACCTTAGCAGTACACCACTGAATGACTGTCATTTGAGATTGACCTACTCTTGTTACTTGTGCAGGTCTCGAATTACACAAGAGACATTCAGATGATGACTTTTCAAGGCACATCAATGCTCAAGAAATCTGTTCCCAGGTGTCGTTTGGTTACCCGTCCCCCAAATGCTCCTCCGGCCGACGCTAGCTGACATGAAGCCATTGTCCTTATAGAATGCTTCTCTTTGCCCCAGAAACGAGGCGCTTGGAGGCTTCATATGTGGGGAATCCATATTTTTTGTAGTTGTACAGGAAAGCTGTCCCAGGTTGTTGATTTCTGGTTTTTGCTGTTGTGTATAGAAATGGTATCTATGATCCAATTAATAGAATCGGGTTTGCGGGAATTTGATAGATGGTTACTTGTCACTGTATAGATTAATTATGCTGTTCTACCAACAGTTTAGTCATATGATTGAAGAGAAATTTTTTGTGCATTGTTTACTGCTGAGGTTTGTTATTGAGGGCACAGAGACATGGTTGTCGAGAGGCATTCGGCTTTTCGAGGAAGGCCGTGGCGATTTGTTCCAGAGCGAGTCACGACCTGGAAGAGGAGATTTGCTGCTTGTGGAGATGCTTAAGACAAACCATGTGTTTTTTCTTAATGAAAATAAATTAAATTAAACATTTCTTTTTCTGATTGGAATTCTAGATAATACTTTGCAGGGAAGATACAGCGCAGCCTCATGCCTCCCAGAAAATGGCAGAGTGGGGTTGGTTGGGCGGGTTGGGGATGGGTATTATTCCTATACATACCTGGCCCCTTTACCCAAACCTCAATTCTGCTCGGCTGGGCTTTCCCAGACCTATACCTGAATCTCAATTTGCTACCTGCCGCCCTACCTGCTCATCAACGTTGGGAGTAAAACAAAACCCCATACACACTACTCCAATAACTTGAGTATGTTATCAAAGATGAAAATTTGAATTTTAAAAACAAAATTATTATTGTATTTTTCGTACTTAAAATATTTTTTAAATTTAAATACTCTTTCGGTGATCATGTCGATCAAATGATAAAAATATTTAAGAGATTTAAACATAGATGTGTGTGTACCAAATATGTTTTCTCTCTATATAAACCACAAAGAACCTATTATCTCTATTTTTTATCAAAGAGATTTTGAATTCAAAAAGTAAATACTTTTTGAAGGCTGCATTTAATGCTTTGGTTTTATCATCTTAACCATTTATTTCATAACGATTGTACTGAGTTCATTGTAGTTTTAGAGAGAGAGAGAGAGAGATTGGATTGGGTATGGATCAAGTACTTCTAGAATGAGCGTGATCCAACCTGAACCTGGGCCCAGTCAAACCAGGTAATACCTGCTCTGCCCGGGTCACATTGGGCTGGGTCTGGCTGCCCGGGCCAATGTTACCACCCTTGACAGCGGATATCTTCCAAATGATTGGGTGGGCCCGACATTGTCCGGATGATTTCTCTTCTTGATTCTGTGGTGCATCGAAGTGTCGCTGGAAAGTCTTCGAAAACGTCAGAAACGACGAGTATACGCCGAGTCAAAGTCTCAGGAAAATCCAAGTTCTTTTTCTTGATAGCAGTTCAGACGATTCGAACCATCGCGATTTAGAAGGTGGTTTGGAATCTTGGCAGTCCGTTTTCTTCGGAGTTCATGATCGACGTGTCTATCTGATTATTAACTGCTCCCTCTCTTTCACTTGGTCGTCAGAAAACAGTACCATTCAAAATAGCGTCAACATCTCTTTCCTCCCCCTCCCCCTTCCAACGGAGACAGAAATTTCATTGCTCAATTACGAAATTTGCAGATTTGCTCCTAAGATACAACGGCATATCATCAAAGTCTGGCCTGAAACAAACACAAAGAAACATAATAGCATAAAAACATAATCAAACGCATCATGTTAACAATGAAACTGGAAGGTTATGAATTCTGTATTCATCTGCAAGTTTCACTGCTATCTCTGCTATGTCCTAGGGACTGGTGTGAAAGCTACCAGCGCCAGCTTATCTTCCAAACCTCCACTCCCCTTCAAATGAATTACTGTTTGCTCCACCATTCGGATAGTCGCGCATTATCATTAACAGTCACGGGATTGGATCGGTTGATTGAATTCCACACTTGAGTTGCCCGAGAGCACTAGATCATACAGTGCATCACTGTATTCAGCTTCCGATGAGCATATAGGGCAGGTGCTATTGATGTGTGGTATCTTCTGCTATATTTTCTACTTAACTGCGATTCCTTCATAAATTCGCTTTCAGATGAAGGACTTTATTTTGTTAGGAGTTTGCAGCTTCTAAAGTAAAAAATTCATCCTGTTTTGACAGAGGAGATCCATGGTTATGTTGGTGAAGCATTTTATATCTAAAAAAAATTCGGTAAAGTGTGAGAAACTAAATGGTAAAAAAGTTAAAAGAGGAAAAAGAAGACAACAAAAGTGAAAAGTGAAAAGAATTATCTAGCTTGTATTGAGTTAATAGTTAAAGAATCCACCTAACCAACCCATCTACTATGAACAGAAAGGCTCAATTGTTATTATATTGGTAAAGCATTTCATATCCCTATCCCACTTTGTACCCTGAGCTCACTGAATAGGCTCCCAATTTGTTTAATTTCGAGACTAACTTGTCTTTGCCACGATTCAGTTGTGGCAAGAATTTCTGCAGCCGCAATTGGGGTGTAAATTAGCACCTAACAAGCTCTGTATTCGAGAATCAATCTGCTGTTAGTAGCTGATACACCATAATGACATGCCAGATTGAAAATCCAAGGGCCCCCTTCTATTCGAATATTCCTTCCATTACCAATTTCCCAACATAATTCTTTCAACAACACTTCTTTTTCAGCTTCAAGGCTCCCTCTATCAGCAGGATGGGTTCCTGCAAACTGGTGCATTGAAGAAGGTTGTGTGCATGAAGTATTTAAACTTTAAAATCTTCAGTGTAAGTGAGTCTTTGTTGACTGCCAGGCACCAACATGGATTTGCCAATAGCGCTAAACTCTGGCCTTTAGATCCTTGAACCCCAGGCCTCCGTCTGACTTCTTCCTGCTTAATTTCTCCCACCCAACCCGGTGCATTTTTCTCTCGCTTCCTCATTGTCCTCACCAAAAATTCAACATCATCTGGTATTCATTTAGTAAACCATTTTGTAGCTTGAGAAAAAAACATTTAAGTAAATAAGAATGGCTTCACCAATGGACTACAAAAGCACTTCTTTGCCCCCAACTGATAATACTGCCCCTTTCTAGTGCTGAATTTTCTGTTGAATCTTCTCTTTCATATAAAGGTTTGTTTCTTCGACCGTCGAAAATCTGATGGGATTCTCAAGTATTTGTCCTGCCAACCGCTGTTTTCCATCTCTGTGGGCAGCTGCATCCTCGAACTTTCTGGGGTATTATGACTAAAGAAACTAGCTGATTTATGGAGATCCATTACTTGTCTGTTGTAGAGAGCATATTTCCTTAATACTTCCAGCAACTGTTCACAATAGAAGATTGATGCTTTGCATAGAAGCAGGGAATCATCTGCGAATAAGAGATGGATGAGAGAGGGACTAGTTCTACTAAATTTTATCCCTTGGATGCCACCACGACTTTCAGCTTGATGGAGTAGATTTCATAGTCCTGCAGGGCGAGAGTGGGTCTCCTTATCGGACACTCTTCGATGGTTTAAAATAACCAAAAATTTGCCCTTCCGCATTTTTTTGTATACAAGCAATTTTGTAGTTTTACAAAGTCAACCCGATCAAGCACCTAACCACGTAATGAATCACACCGGAGGCAAGCGATCAATACTAGAAAAGGACAGAGAACAAGAATATAGGGAGAATTTTCTAACCTGCAGAGGCGAAAGCACAGACAAGTATCCATCAAAGGCAGAAGCATGTGGCCAACATCGTTCACAGACGTCAAATCCTTGAGCGTCCTCGGAAGAAGCCTCTTATACGACTGAATGTACAGAAAGAGGATCAGATCGAAGACGTCGGCGCCGACGGAACCTAAGTCGCCGGCTTTCGCTCCGGCGAGAGGGTCAGCAGGCTTGCCGGGCCCTGACTCTGGAAGCACGGAGGCCAAGGTGTCGAGGACAAGGTTGGCATTATCGGGAGGGATCTGGAGGATTTCGGCGATCGAGGCGACATCGACGGGGTGGGCGCCGTAAGGTCCTTCGGATGGGGAAGATCGACGGAGTAGCTCGTCGCGGATGGAAGCTAGGGTTTGGGTCCCATCGGTGAGGATCAGCTTCGGCAGAGGCTCGACGGAGAAGTCCGTGCTCGAACGACTCTCGCTGGGCATGGAGGAGCTTCCACGATGGTGCGGGAGACGCCGACGGCGTCTCGTTCATTTTCCGGCAGGTGAATGGGAAACGCGTTGTCGCGGAGAGCGTTCAATCGAAGAAGCGTATTAACAGAAATTGGGAAAAAAAGACGCGCCGAACTTTCTGTTACTAGGACACTAGTATGACGTGCGTCTCGTACAAAGTCTGAGGATCTAGTGAGACTGGACCTTGTGTTCAGATCTTACTGCCCAGAATCCAAATCTTAATCGGATACATATTGAGCAAGAGATGCATGTGGAACTGGTGCACCAGTAGCTCTCTTTCACTGAACCAAGCTGTTCATAGTTCGGCTCGACATGAACGGCTCAGTTAGGCTTGTCCCTAGCTCGTTTGTGTTCGATTGGTTAAACAATTGATCATCAACTTGGTATGTTCGACTCAGTTGGTCTCCTGAAAGCTCGTTGAATGATGTTTTTTCAGTTTTTACCCAAACCATTCATCCATTACAGCATCTAAGGTAAATGAAGATCATCCAAGCAAAACCTTATTGTGAATGTTTTGGGTAAATGAGATGTATTCTATTTAATGTATTAAAGAAAATCTCTCTTGCCTTGGTTCAACTCAAATTACAAGATAATAACAAACATGTCAAGCAACGAACAATGGTTGTTCGATTCGTTTACCGGCCCTAATCCTCGAGGATGAACTTCTCGAGTTTGACATATTGCTGATTATCATTCAGGTCGTTTCTTATTTGTGGTTAGTCTCGTTGTATCACTATAGATCCCTTGATGTGGGTGGGAATTGGATTCGCTAAACATGAATCAACCCATTAAATTTTGAAGCTTGTTTGAATGATTTTCATAATATCGAAACATTATCGGGTAAGCTAATGGAGGTGGTAGATACTATGATTCGGAGAAAGATTCATATTCTATGTTTACAAGAGACAAAATGGGTTGGAGAAAAAGCAAAGGAGATAGAGGATACAGGTTTTAAATTATGGTACTCAGGTAAAGAAAAGGCCCGAAACGGAGTTGGTATTATCATAAATAAGGATTTAAAGGAGAGTGTAGTAGACATACAACGATATTGTGACCGAATCATGACATTAAAATTAGTGTTAGGAGTAGAGGTTTTGAATATAGTTTGTGCATACGCACCCCAAGTAGGACTAGAAGATAGTATAAAGACAGTTTTTTGGGAAGAGTTAGATAAGGTGTTTCAAAAGATTCCACAAAGGGAGATGATTTATTTAGGAGGAGATTTAAATGGACATGTCGGTAAAGAGGCATTAGGATATCAAGGGATTCATGGAAACTTTGGTTATGGGGATATAAACGAGGAAGGTAGGGAGATTTTAAATTTTGCTATGTCATTTGATCTCTTTATAGTCAATACAATCTTCAAAAAACGAGATGAACATTTAATTACTTATAAGAGTGGCTTATCACAAACACAAATTGATTACTTTATTTGTAGAAAAAAAGATAGAGCGTGTTGTAAAGATTGTAAGGTAATTCCAGGAGAAAGCTTAACCACCCAACATCGACTTTTAGTTATGGATTTACAAATAAAAAAATGGACAAAGAAAAAAAGAGTGCATCGAGCTATTCGGACTAAATGGTGGAACCTCAAAAGCGAGAAAGAAGATATATTTAAACAGAAAGTCCTTCAAGGAGATGTTTGGAATTATGTTGGCACACCCTCTGATATGTGGAACAATATGGCTATACATATTAGGAAAGTGGCGAAAGATGTGTTAGGGGTATCTAAGGGAGGTGTACCGGCACAAAAAGAAGCTTGGTGGTGGAGTGAAGTAGTACAAAATAAAATCAAGGCAAAGAGGGCATGTTACAAATTACATTATGCTAAGAAAACTAGTGAAACTTTAGAAGCTTATAAGAAAGCAAAGAAGGAAGCAAAAAAGGCCGTTAGTGAAGCAAAAGCTAAGATTTGGGAGGACTTATATAAAAAACTCAACTCAAAAGAGGGTGAAAGAGATATTTTTAGGATAGCTAGGGCTAGAGATAAGAAAACTAAAGATCTTAATTATGTTAGATGCATAAAAGATGAGGATGAAAAAATTCTAGTGGCAAATGATGATATAAGAAATAGATGGAAAAACTATTTTTATAATCTTTTTAATGAAAATAAAGATGTTAGTATTAGTTTAGGAGATTTAGCCAAGTCAGAAAAGTATATAAACCACAATTTCTACCGACGTATTCAAAAGAATGAAGTCAAAGAGGCTCTTAAACATATGAAGAGTGGTAAATCGGTAGGACCAGATAATATTCCTATAGAAGTTTGGAAAATACTAGGAGAAATAGGAATCACTTGGCTCACAAGACTATTTAATGAAATATGGAAAAACCAAAAGATGCCCGAGGAATGGAGAGCAACTACACTTATACCCGTATATAAGAACAAGGGAGACATTCAAAATTGTGCGAATTATCGAGGTATCAAGTTAATGAGTCATACTATGAAATTATGGGAAAGAATTATCGAACGTAGGTTAAGACAAGTATCAAGTACAACAGAGAACCAATTTGGATTTATGCCAGGTAGATCTACTATTGAAGCAATTCACCTTTTGAGAGGTCTTATGGAACATTTTAGAGCAAAAAAGAAAGACCTTCACATGATATTTATTGATCTAGAAAAAACTTATGATAGGGTACCGAGGGAGGTTCTTTGGAGAACTTTGAAAAAAAGAGGTATCCCATTGACATATATTAACCTTATAAGAGACATGTATGATGGTGCAAAAACATGTGTGAGGACTCATGAAGGAACGACAGACTTCTTTAAAGTTAATATTGGGTTACATCAAGGATCAACTTTAAGTCCATACTTATTTATAATGGTGATGGATGAGTTAACAAAACATATTCAAGATGAAGTACCTTGGTGTATGTTATTTGCAGATGACATTGTATTAGTGGAGGAGTCTAAGGAAAAAGTTAATAGAAAATTGGAACTATGGAGAGAAACATTAGAAAACAAAGGCCTCCGACTTAGTAGAACAAAGACAGAATATATGGAATGTAAGTTTGATCATTGATCAATGTTGCATGGATACGGGTATGGTACCAGTACCTAGTACGGGTATGAGGTACGCAATTTTATAAAAAAAACTAAGGTACGGGTATGTCACTATTAAAATAATTTTAAAAAATACATAAACTGGCGTACCGGTATACAAAATCTTATAAAAACGAAATCTTATCAACTAGGATCATAGTGCCATGTGACCAAATGTCATGAAAACGAAATCTTATGATCGATAAAAGAGGATGTATGCTTCAATTAATGGAGTTCATGCAATTGCATTCATCTCATCTGATAGATTAGTCAAAGATATTGCCTTAAATGCTTGTTTGTGTAACTTGAATGAGCAAACACTTATGGTATTCAATGAAAATCATTCAAACAACAACAACAACAAACAACAACAACAACTAAGCCTTTTCCCATACTAGACGGGGTCGGCTACATGGATTCTTTGTTTCCACAGATCTCTATCGTGTGCCATGTTAGCAGTTAACTCCTAATAAGCTAGATCATTCTTTATTGTTTCTTTCCAACACTTTTGTGGTCGTCCTCTACCTCTTTTAATACTTTCCAAATTTAGTTTTTCTAACCTTCTTACAGGTTCTTCTTTTGATCTTCTTTCTATATGTCCAAACCATCTTAAACGATGTTCTCTCATTTTATCCTCTATTGGTGCCACTCCTAATTTGTTTCTAATAACCTCATTATGTATACGGTCTTTTCTTGTCACAAAACATGGCAGGCCTAACTGCTGCTCTATAATATTTACCTTTTAATTTTAATGGTATCTTCTTATCACAAAGAATACCTGATGCTCCTCTCCATTTTAACCAACCAGCATTAATTCTATGTGTAACATCTCCATCAATTCTTCCATCACTTTGAAAAATTGACCCTAGGTATTTAAAACTTTCCTTTTGGGGAATGCAATGTGTGCCAATTTTAATTTCTATGTCCTCTGAAGTAGATCGTAAGGCGTGCTAATAATAAAATATGATAAAGTTGTCCTCATGGCCCTTTTCCTTCGATAAAACAATCACTGCGAACGAGAATGCAAACAGGAGTATGCGTGTAAAATATGAAAGACAATTCTCAAACCCAAAACTAACACTCATTTATGAACATCTCTTTAAACTAAGGTTCAATCCATTGAACCATCAATATAATACTAAAGAATAAAGAATATTAAATCGTATTTGCATTTGACTTTCACATTTTTAAGTTTCACCTTAATAAAAAAAGATATATCAAATAAGCATTTAAAGATACTTAACATTAACTAAATATAATTAATGTTACATGAACTTACTTAATCCAATCATCATTAATTAGTAATTAAGTCCAACATATTTATCCGCTACTACTTTTCCCTTACTTTGTAGATGACATTACAAAAACTAATCGGGCGAAGATGTGTAGTATATTACTTACGTTTGACACTTTAGTTATAATTGATCATATCATTGAAAGATTTGTGCATTGTACCTCTAGCGATGAAGCCTTTTACTGCATTTTGATAACTTCCTCTTTTACAAGTTGCCAATGGAAGTGGAAGAATTTTGTGGAGAAGCCATTGTCTCCGGCGGCTCCCTCCGGTGTTATTGAGTTGTTGATGTATAGAGGTGTTGAAAATATGCTTCAACTATTTACCCAATTTTTACATGACCGGACTGCCATTGTCTTCCCTCATCCTCCATACCTCATCTTGTTTTTTCACCTTGCTACAAACACTATGGTTGCCAACTTTTATCCATCGGATCGGGATCTTTCTTTTCATAATTGTTTTTTCTCGAAAGTACATTAATTGTATCTTATAACCATAAGTTATTGGATGACCACTTTCAATCTCAATAGTAATAATTAAAGAAAGGAGAGAAAAAAGATTTTCTTTCCTGATTTCATGAGACACATATTTTGTAAAAGATAAAATATTTCAAATAAAATGATTTTACTTTATTAAAGTCAATTATAAACTGAAATGAAAAGCCAAAGTTGATAATACATAAGAAAATGCTAGCCTAATATAAATAGAGATGAAAAACAAACTCGTTGTCTTCAAACTTCCTTACTTCCGCTATACCAACCTTTAGAGGGTATTTGATTGTGATATTAGAGACCATGGAACTAGGACTACGTTTGACATCATGTCAACTCAAACACAAGCCTCGGGGCACAGTAAGAAACAGGGTCATACCTGACTACAAGGCTTACCTACAGGGGTGGGCCTTTGGAACTGGTCCTGTTGTGTAGTTCTGGCCTTGGAATCAAACACCCATTGAAGGAGGGTGAGTTGATCCCTCTTGCCATAACAATATTGGTTCCTTGTGCCAAAACCCATCACCATACTCTTGGTTTCGTCCTAATGGACGACGAAAGGCCGAGCAAATCTTCAATCCTCAACAAGTGAGTAACGATGGGATTTTCCAAGGAAAACACTTCCTATTGAGTGTGCGGTCTTTGGCTTGTAGATAGCCATGCAGCTTGTAGTATAGGTGCTCGACTGTCTCAAGGCATTGGGCCATCTTAAAACACACAAGCACACTTTACATCCCCGTTTTCCATGAGAGTCCTGGGAGAATGTTTCTTGTTTTCATGGAAAACATGGTTCTTTTCTTTTTCTTTTTTTGTTACAACATGCTGAAGCCTCACATACATACAAACACATACATGCATGCCTACAATGACAGACTTACTTTAAGGTAGGGTAAGGCATGCACCTCATCCGAAATGTGAAATTTTTTGAAGTCCGTCACTGAAATACTTTGTCGACGTGAAATATGATGTACACTTCACTTAAATACTGGTGCACTTCACCCAAAAAAAATTCTCTAGGAATTGAACTTACCACCAGTCATGGGAGTTAGGGAGCCTTCTCAGTTGAGTTAATGCTCCGAGTGCGTAAAGAGGGGCTTTTCTGTGGCAAGAAGAGATCTCTGGGATTAACTTCCCCTTGAAATCCCGATTTTCCTAATGGAAAACGGTTTCGCAGCCAAACATGCGGATCGTTGGATTCGAAGCGGGGCTTTGTTCAAATTTTGAAATACTTGGTGACGAAGTCAGCCTCACCTTAAGGTTATACCTCCAACGTTACGTACTTCAACCTTTTGTCATTCTGTAACAACAGAGGGCAGATTGGTAAGTTGGTTCCCACAAAACCCCGCTCCCCACGATCAAAACGGGGAACACGAACGGCATTCACTGTTGTGTGCCCTCTCCCACAGTTCTAGGGTTTTAGATTCGGCATCACTCTCCTCTTCATCACTTCGATTCTCTGATTCCATCGAAGTAAATTTTCTATCTCGTTGTTGTTGATTTTTTGTTTGATATTTGTATATTTATTGTGTGTATAATCCCTGTTTCACTTTCAATTTCTGTACTCCTTTTTCTTGGGGTTTTCCTTGAGTAGTTCTGTACGTAATCGATTTCGATAGTTTCGCCTTTGATAATCTCTCAGTCTCACTCTCTCTCTACCCGTGAAATGATCGGAATTATGTGCTTCGTTGGTTTTAGCAGGTTTTGGGTTCTTTTTTTTTCTGTTGTTGGTCAATAGATTGGATCATGGCATTCTTGGTCTTGATTGGCATGTAACGCCTCTACCCGTTTGTTTTGGATCTTATCGATGGATCTGAGGGCTCGGCAGTTGAGGAGTGGTGGATCTTTCTGTTTTGAATATTTTAGTTGTTGATTTTTCACTAATTGCACTAAAAGATGTGATATTGAATTCCTTGGGAGACACAAGATTCCCTACTTCCTACAGTAACAGACCAGACGCCTTGGAGAGGCTTTTCCATCTTGAATCCTCTTCTATTTTTTGTATCATGCTTTGTCGTGATCTTCTCAAGCAATACTTTGCAGGCGAAGAACAAAGGCAGGATGGGCCAGATTCAGTATTCTGAGAAGTACTTTGATGATACTTATGAGTACAGGTTATGGTTCTTTTAGTTTTCCTCTTTCAGATTTTATTCGTGTTTAAAATGGTCCCTGAAGTCCCAGGTTGCCATTTGTAGGCATGTTGTTCTACCTCCAGAAGTTGCGAAATTGCTTCCAAAGAATAGGCTTCTCTCAGAGGTAAGTCTTGCAATTCTGTATAATCAAGTAAAGGGAATCTCAGAAATTCATCTTTTTCTCTTAAATGTTTGCCTTTCGTAGAATGAGTGGAGGGCAATTGGAGTGCAGCAGTCTCGTGGGTGGGTGCACTATGCAATTCATCGACCTGAGCCACATATCATGCTCTTCAGGCGGCCTCTGAACTACCAACAGGAGAACCCACAGGCAGTTCCCCCAGCAAGCAAACCGTGATTGTTCTGGATTGTTTTTTCAATCTGCTCTCAGTTTGCTTTCTATTTTCCTTCTCTATCCTTCTAGATGGAGATGAAACGATTATAGTAGTGGGCTTTTAATGACCTGGTTGAGGGTTCTTGTCGTGGTGAAGACAATGAAACGATACCTACTTTCATGGGTCAGAAACAATTAAAGAGTGACTCTATTTTCATTACGAGTGTGCACCATCTGTCTTGTGTGCTCCGTCTGTTGGCGTTGATGTTGGACCATATTGCTATTAGTCAATCAGCAAGCAAATTATATAAGTGGCCAGGTTATGTGATCTCTTTGGTTGTCTCTGCTTGTGTGTATGGAGTGAGGTAACTCCGGACCGTTGATTTAACCAGATTCTCCTCTTTTATCTGTATGTGGATTCCACTGAAAAGAGAACCAGTATATTTACGGCCCGAAAGTTGTATCTTCATAGCTTCTTACATCGTTGAGTACAGTGTTTGAGCTTGTTTCATTGTTTCTTTTGTGTTCAAAGCTTGCTAAAGCTTTTACATTGGCATTAAGTTAACCATCTCTGAATTCTATCTTCACTAGTTATCGATATCGATATAATGGCCGTTTCCTTCCTAATTTTCATTGCCGTGAAGGGGAACAACTCATGTGTTGCTTAGCACTTGTTCTTCCGTTGCCTGTGTCTTTCAATGTAAAAGCTTTTACGTAGTGCCATTGGCTTTCCCTGTGTTTGTTTGTTTGTGTGTGTGTGTGTGTGAGAGAGAGAGAGAGAGGCACTAAGACGTTGGTTGGGGAACAAAGAACAAGATACAGGCTTTTGATCCATACTAGTAACGTAAGGTTTGTGAGAGGCACTAAGATGTTGCAAGCTTTATCCGCTTGAGTTCGCAATAGTTTTCCACCATGCTCTGATCTGTTAATAACAAGAAAGAACCTGATGGAGAAAGCATGATAGTTGCATGCTTCGTTACTTGAGTTTACGACTATTTCCACCATACTCTGATCTGCTATATTACACAAGAACCTAAGGGGAAAGCGTTACTGCTTCCATAACACAACGTAAAACGAAAGAAGAATGCCAAAGATTCCAAGTTGCCGTGGAAGGAACTGCCAACCTTGTTGCTGGCTAGCTAATTGTATGACTCAGATCATTGAGCGATCCATTTATGTATTTAGGTGGTGGTTAAGAGTTCATAGAACTTGGATGGGTTCACCAATGACCCGTCCGGCCACATCCATGTCCAAGGTGGCCGGGATCCATATGTGGTCACATGGTGTTGAACCAGCAGCACCTAAGTGAGCCCAGAAGGAAGAAACTCAGTAGGAATTAGTTCTTGTAGGAGCCAACTATATGGAGGGAGGAAAGAGTGGGCGCACCAACTGAGAGAAAGGAAGACTAAGGGGGAGAGAGGTTCTTTATGCTGTGAGAAATGGTTTCTGAGGGGATCTTCCAAGGTATATACTAAAGCCACTATTGCTTTTCTATTGTCATTGGAAATCTTATAAATGTGGTATGGTTATGCCTAACCGCACCTTTACTTCAGTCTTTCCTCCTCCACAAAGACATACACACACGCGCGCACACACACACACACACACACACATATATATATATATATAAAGTGATTAGATTCGGACCACTATTGATGTTGCTCACTCATGCTCGATCATTAATTTTTCAATACATGAATATAATAACATTATCCATCATACTTTTTTGAAAAACTCTTATTTTTTTTTAATTACACTCGTGGAAACAAAGAATCTATGTAGCCGACCCCGTCTAGTATGGGAAAAGGCTTAGTTGTTGTTGTTGTACACTCATGTTATAAAAAAACAATCAATGAGCATGTGGGCAAGATCATACACACACACACACACACACACATATATATATATATATATATATATATATATATATATATATATATGGAGAGAGAGGTTTTGCAAGAAAAAAACATTTTGGGTATCAAAATCAAATATCAATGCACAGTACAATAACGAATGATAATGGAAAACAATGAACACAATTAAGTTTATGCCTATACAAACCACTGATTTCATGACCCCAGAAAGCAATGGAGAAGGGAAACACCAAACGAAGAGCACCCATATCAAACACTTGGAGTATGATCGTCTCGACCTGATCCAACGGGCTGGCCGAACTGGTCAATGCCGCCGAATCGGAAAAATGCAATTTTCTGCAGCCATTGACCGCCTAACAAGGCTCTTGTACCCGGGGGCGTGACAGCAACTCTAAATGTCAACATCACAAATTGGTGCTGTCAATGCCTCAGAGCTTAATGGCAGGCAGTTTACTGGTCCAACAGGAGACATTCAGTCTATATTTCTCCGATTTCCATAGCTTGATTTTGAAATGAACATTAGCCTGACTTCTACATCATCGAGTTCGTGCTTGGTTCTGCTATGCTCTCTCATGTTATTCCATGCCTGACTGAACTGGCATCGATTATGCAACGGCAACGGCATCTTTGGGGATTCCGACGATCCTTCGGCAGGTTCTTGCTTTGGCTCGACCCTCCAGTGTCCTCTGTTCCTCGTGCTTAGGTACGCAACAACAACGGATCTTCAAAGAGGTATGAATGTTTCGCTATTTTCTAGGTTTCCGCTCAATAGGTTTTGCCTGGGAGGAATGATCAGTTTCTTAGTGATTCTCTGTATGATTTCACTATATCTCTATGTATTTGTTCTCGTGATTTCACTGTATCTCTATGTATTTGTTCTCGCTACTTTCTATTTATAGAGCAACGCCTGCTCCTCCTTCCTCCAAGATTTTCTATTGGGCTTTCCTTTCTTACAGTCTCTTATCCGAACGTTTATGGATAAGCTTAGGAAACTGTCCGACAATTTCAACCCTTAGTCGTTACAACTATCCTTTCCCACATCTCTTCCACAAATAACGTCTGGATTGTCAGTCCAACTGTTTCTATGCTGGGGTTGTCGAGAATGACCATATATTTTCTTACGTTTCCCTCTTAGCCATTCGAGCAAAGTGAAATGACATACTGGTTTTCCTTCCACTTTTGCGGGGTTTTCCTAGTAATATCATTTTATGATTGTTATTGTAATCACCACCCGTTATGTGATTTTTTTTATGTACATAATAATCAAACATATCTCAAACCAATGTTCGCAACATGTTTTGAGAAAAGATCATCTCTTATGCCTTTAGTCAAGGGGTCTGCCAACATATCACGAGTTGACAAGTATAAGATAATATTTCCTTTCTCATGACCATATCATGAACATAGTGGTATTTAACCATTATATGCTTGCTCTTGGAGCTGTCAGCTCTACTCTTGATAAGAGTAATTGATGCATTGTTGTCTCAGTAAATGACAACTAGCTCGTCGGCTATCTCTAGCTTCAAATCTCGTATGAAGCGGCTTATCCAGATGACACTCGTTGCAACCATACAACAAGCAAACCATATACTCAACTTTCTGTATATGTAATGCTATAAAACCCTGTTTCTTACATGTCTAAGAAACAACAACACCTTCAAATAAGAATATTTGTCTCAAGGTTGATTTATTGTCATCTTTTCTCCCAGCAAAATCAACATTTGAGTATCCTATCACTTTCAGTTCATCTTCTTGGAAACACGGTTTCAAGTCTTTTGTTCTTTCATATATCTTAAAATCCTTTTTACAGTTATCCAATATTGTCGTCCAGAATTACTTTGATATCTACTCATAAGACCAACAATAAAGCTGATATGAGGTCTTCTACACAACATAGCATACATCAAGCTACCCACAGCTTGTGCATAAGGAAATGTTAGGCTTATTGTCTCCTTCATCGGGATAATCAACCTTAGTTAGTTTGACTCCTTTTGCAACAGGTGTAATAATAAACTCGTATTCACCCATTTTGAATTTCTTGAGGATATAATCAATATCTCTCTCATAACTTAGGCATAAGAGTTTAGATTCTCTATCTTAAGAGATCTTTATACCCAAGAAATAGGGTGCTTCCCTCATATCCTTCATTTTGAACCATGATTTTAACTATGACTTGGTTTTGACAATCATCATTGTCATTCCCAGTCAACAATATATGATCTATATATAATGATAAGATGAAAAAGTGGCTCCCACTGTTCCAGACATATACATAGTGATCAAGTTCATTACCCACAAACTCAAGTTCAATTATTGAATTTTGAAAAGTCAAATACCATTGACAAGGTGACTATTTCATGCCATATAAGGATTTTCTCAACCTATATACTTTATCTTTTTTGCCTTCAACTATATCCTTGAGGCTGCTGTATGTATATGATTTCATCTAAATCTTCGTTTAGAAAAGTTGTCTTTACATGTAATTGATGTAAGTCCAAATCATAATATGTAGATATTACCAGGATTATCCTTATGGATGCAAATTTTGTAATATGAGAATATGTCTCAACATAATATTTTTTCGAAAAACCCTTTGCAACCAACTTCACTTTAAACTTATCGATTGAACCATCAACCTTATATTTCTTTTTCAAAACCCATTTACAACATAGGACTTTCCTTCCTTTTAGCAAATCAACCAATTCCTAAACTTTATTTTTCTTAATTGATTTAATTTCCTCATCAATGGCTTTTCCCCCATTCTGTTATTTTCGATGAGTTCATAGATTGCTTATAAGTCAAGTTATCAATCAACTTATTTAAATCCATCAATTACACACTTCTTCTACAAGATAAGTGTAATAATCTTTTAAGTAGGACAGTGTGACCTTTGGCTTTTTATGTCCACTTAAAGTTTCGGTTGTTTGATTAAGTTCTTCTATGGGTTCAAATGATGATTATTCTAGGTCTACTAGATCGTCAGTATACTCATCATTATTTTGTAAGATGTCATTCTTAGTATCTTCTAAGAATTTAACATCTCTGCTCTCTATGAGCCTCTTGTCCTTATAATAAAATCGATATTCTTTTGAGCATTTAGGATATTCGATGAATATACATCTCAATGACCTATTGTCTAGTTGATCTCTAGACTGATAAAGAATCTTTATATGTGCAATATATCCCCACCTCCTAAGATGACCTAGGTTGGGTTTTCTTTCAAACCACATTTCATATGATATAGTGAATACAACCTTACATGGTATTCTATTGATTATAAATATCATTGTACTTACTTCTTCTCCCTAAAATATACTTAGTAGAGAGATATCAATTAACATTGACCTTGTCATATTCACTAAAGTCATATTATATCTTTGAGATACACCATTCTGTTGAGGTGTCCTACGCATTGTATTTTGCTTTGAAATACAAATTCTTTACAGAATTCTAAAAATTCTACAGAGGTATATTCACTACCTCTATCTAATCTTAAGACTTTAATTGAAAGCACCAATTTATTTTCAACTTCTTGCTTATATTCTTTAAAACTTAAAGTGCCTCAAATTTATGTTTTAGAAGATATAAATAAGTATATCTCAAGTAATCATCGATAAAGGTTATAAAATAAATATTTTCATGACGTGACCTTACTGTGAAGGGTCCAAATAAATCCATGTTAATGACCTCTAATAGGGTTGTTGTTCTAACAAGATTCACACTTGTTGAAAGTGTTTTCCTTAAATATCAGAATAAGTCAAAGTTGGATAATTTCTTCAACTTTTCTAGACTTATATTGCCAATGCATTTATGCCATACATTCATATCAACATTAAAGGCACAATCAATATAAGCAGAAGGATTTTTATTCTCATTAACTTTAAGTTTAAACAGTCAATGTTATACATTAAATTTGATAGAGAAAAATACTCTCCCATGTTTCCCCACAATCACCTTATTGGGAACAAACCTATTCTCAAAACCTTTTTTAACTAACACAGGGACCGAAACCAGATTGCGCTTCATAGATGGCACAATCAATACATGAATCAATACAACTGCATGCCTTGTACAAATATTCTAAAGGACCTAATACCTATAACATCCGAGAAAGTATTATTTCCCATGTACACCCGATGTTCTCCTGGTTTGTACTCTTTTAGATCCATTGCCCCTTCTTTTGTCTTTGAAATATTTCTCGTCACTCAAGAGTCAATCCACCAACCAGTAACCAGGCAGTTTATGTATAGACATTGCGATATCACGCAGATTATGTTCTGCTTCTCCGATTGTCTGCAATGTCAGTTATTTTATCAACTCTTCTTGTTGTGACAATCCTTCTTTTAGTGTTACATCTTTCCATAACTGAAACACTTGACCTGAGAAGTGGTTTTCTGTATTTTCTTAAAAGATTTATCACTCTTTTTGTTATTTTTGCTAAGTTTTTTGTTTAGTTTATTTCTCATTTGGTTGGGTTTGAAGCTAGACCCTATCTTATCTTCTATTAATAACAAATTTTCTTTTTTGTTTTTACTCATATGTTCTTGCTCAATTGCTAGTTTGAGAGTCAATTCAGAAAGATTGATTTTGGGCTCTAGTCTGAGAGCAGTGGTGACCATGTTCCATGATGGGGGAAGACTGTTCAATATTATAGATATCTGTATCGGTTTAGAATGACTAATTTTGCCACAACTAGGTCTTTTTTCATCACCAACATATGGTTTACATGTTTTACTATATTATCTCCTTCTTTCATTTTCAAGAAATTATATTTTTCTAGTAGCAACTGGACATGTAACTTGACAGTTGTAGCATATTTGGTTGTTATATATTTGAACAACTCTTTCGCGGTCTCGAATTCCTTGAAGACCCCGATCAAATCATCCTTCATGTACGTCAACATGATGGTTCTTGCTATTGTGTCGTCTTTAAGAAATGTTTTATACATTTCTATTTGTTGCTCTGTTTCGTCTGGTTGTGGTAGACACATAGTTTCTTTTACGACATACTGTAGACCTTCAAGTGTTAGAGCAAGTAATATCCTTTTCTTTCATGTTTGGAAGTTTAAACCGTTTAGTTTTTTGGTCTTTGTTAGTTTCGATACACATATTCTATAGTTCATTTTTATATGTTTGTCAATTATAACAATTAGACGATTTAAAAAGAAAATATTTATCAAGCAACAAAACACAAATAACATAAATCTAATTAGCACGATGCAGAATATCACAAAAATGAGTTGAAAATAACTCATTTTTAATATAAAAACAAGTTATGATGAATCCATAAATTTTCCCAAAAAATAAAGGCAAAGAAATGAAAGAATTGAATCTAACAAATTCATATTATATGGGTACAAAGAACAAGTAGCCACTTGTTGACTCAGAGAGAAACGCATGATTGAGTTAGAGAACTCATGCAACCTGCTAGTCATTAAAAAGATAAACTATATCACATACAAAAGGAGTTAAGAGATCAAACAAAGCATTCCTATTATAGTACATAAAAAGTCGAGAAACAATCATGTGTTTTTCTACAAAGAAACAAAGCAAAGATATTTCATTTCTATTGAGATTTTTGCACATGCTTATCATTGATGACACCATAACATGGTCTTACTAAAAAAGTTGAGAAACAAATACTACCACAATCAGTCAATAACTACACACAAACAAAGGAAAAAGAAGCTACTGAGAGGTGGGAGAGAGAGACACGAGTGGAGAAGACGTTGCCAAGAGGGGAGAGGTGCAAACAGAGAAGACGCTGTCGAGAGGCGAAAGGTGGGAGAGAGAGGCACAAGCAGAGAATGTCTGCTACCAGTGTTTTAATCAATTTAAGTAGGTCGGGTCGGGGATCAACCCGACCCAAATAGACATATCCGCTACCAATGCTATAGCGGACCACTCCGTTATAGCGTTGTTAGCGACACTATAGCGGCCCTAGCGGGTTGCCCGCTAAGGGTGAGCCGCTATAGCGTTTTTAGCACCGCTAAAATGCTATACCGCGCTATTAATAACTTAGATGAGTGATTACACAAGAAAAGACTGTATACATAATGAGGTTATTATAAACAAATTGAAAGTAACACCAATAGAGATTAAAATGAGGAAAAATTATTTAAGATGGTTTGAATACGTATAAAGACTACCAAAAGAAGCTCCAATAAGAAGGTATAAAAAACTAGATTGTAAAAATGTTAAAAGAGGAAGACCACAAAGTATTAGAAAGAAGCAGTATAGAATGACCTAGTTCATGTTGAGTTAACTGTCAACATGACACATGATAGGGCTATATGAAAATAAAGAATCCATGTAACCAACCCCATCTACTATAGGAAAAGTCTTAGTTATTGTTGTTACTCTATGTAAGTCTAGGATTGAGTATTTTCTTTTCTCATTGTAGACATGCAAGTTTCATCTAATATACATTTTCTAAACCTTATCTAGTTTGTATGGTACACAAACATGCTTTCAAGATAGAAGACATCAACGTCGCCCCCATTTCAAATGTTACCAAACTATCCTACTCATACTCATGGGTTCATGTACTTGTTGAAACATACCAACAGTGAAATGAAAGACATCAACATCGCCCCCCACTTCAAATGTTACCAACTATCCTACTCATACTTATGGGTTCATGTACTTGTTGAAATATACCAATAATGTAATGAAAGTCAAAACACACACACACACACACACACACACACACACACATATATATATATATACATACATATAAACAAACAACAACTAAGCCTTTTCTTATACTAGATGAGTTCGATTAAATGGATTCTTTGTTTTCACAAAGCCCTATAATGCATTATGCTAGCATTTAACTCAATATGAACTAGATCATTTCTTATTGTTTCTTTACAATACTTTTATGGTAGTCCTCTTCCTTTTTTAACATTTTCACAATCTAGTTTTACATACCTTTTTACGAGAGGGAGCATCTTTTGATCGTCTTTTTGCATGTCTAAACAATTTTCTCTCATTTTATCCTTTATTGATGTTACTTCCAATTTGTTTCTAATAACCTCATTATGTATATGGTCTTTCCTTGTGTGACCACTCATTTATCTCAACATCTTCATTTATGCTACGAACATCTTTTGTAAATGTTGATGATTAACTATCCAACACTCAAAACCATAGAACATAACAAATCTAATTGTTAGTATATAATATTTACTTTTTAACTTTAATGACATCTTCTTGTCACATAGAATATCTTATACCCCTCTCCATTTTAATCAACTTACATTAATTCTATCGGTAACATCTTTATCAATTTTTTCATCACTACAAAAAATTAATCTTAGGTATTTAAAACTTCTTTGTGAAGGATAAAATACATGTTAATTAATCTTAATTTCTATATCTTGTGAAGTAGTCAAATGATCAAACTTGCAGTCCATATGTTCAGTCTTTGTTCTACTAAATTGTAAGACTTTACTTTCTCTCCATAGTTTCAATTTCTACTTAACTTTTTTACTAGACTCATCCACTAATACAATGTCATACGCAAATAACATACACCAAGTTACTTCATAGTGTATGTTTTTACCTGATGTAACCCAATATTAACTTCAAAGAAGGAGGGTTGTGTTAGGCTTCCGACAGCCAGTGTAAAACTTCGTCGGATTTCTACAACATGGATTACAAAAATTATGAGCATTGCTTTGAGGCGTCCCCGCCTAGCGACGTACTGCAGAGCCCGAATGCAGTAAGAAGTAAGCAAGGGCCACTACATTTTCGCCCGAATGTAGTGAATCAATTGCAGAGAGGGTTCCCACATCATGGACGGGTGTGGGTAAAGAAGTTAGTCCCGCTACATTGCTGCCCGAATGTAGTGAAAAATTTTAAGAGAGGGTCTCCGCATTTTGATTATGAACGGATGCAGGGGGTAAGGAAACTAGTCCTAGATAATAAGATTCGTATTGGTTCTTGGAATATCGGAACATTATTGGGTAAGCTAATGGAGGTGGTAGATACTATGATTCGGAGAAAGATTCATATTCTATGTTTACAAGAGACAAAATGGGTTGGAGAAAAAGCAAAGGAGATAGAGGATACAGGTTTTAAATTATGGTACTCAGGTAAAGAAAAGGCCCGAAACAGAGTTGGTATTATCATAAATAAAGATTTAAAGGAGAGTGTAGTAGACATACAATGATATGGTGACCGAATCATGACATTGAAATTAGTGTTAGGAGTAGAGGTTTTGAATATAGTTTGTGCTTACGCACCCCAAGTAGGACTAGAAGATAGTAAAAAGACAGTTTTTTGGGAAGAGTTAGATAAGGTGTTTCAAAAGATTCCACAAAGGGAGATGATTTGTTTAGGAAGAGATTTAAATGGACATGTCGGTAAAGAGGCAATTAGGATATCAAGGGATTCATGGAAACTTTGGTTATGGGGATATAAACGAGGAAGGTAGGGAGATTTTAAATTTTGCTATGTCATTTGATCTCTTTATAGTCAATACAATCTTCAAAAAATGAGATGAACATTTAATTACCTATAAGAGTGGCTTATCACAAACACAAATTGATTACTTTATTTGTAGAAAAAAAGATAGAACGTGTTGTAAAGATTGTAAGGTAATTCCAGGAGAAAGCTTAACCACCCAACATCGACTTTTAGTTATGGATTTACAAATAAAAAAATGGACAAAGAAGAAAAGAGTGCATCGAGCTATTCGGACTAAATGGTGGAACCTCAAAAGCGAGAAAGAAGATATATTTAAACAGAAAGTCCTTCAAGGAGATGTTTGGAATTATGTTGGCACACCCTCTGATATGTGGAACAATATGGCTATACATATTAGGAAAGTGGCGAAAGATGTGTTGGGGGTATCTAAGGGAGGTGTACCAGCACAAAAAGAAGCTTGGTGGTGGAGTGAAGTATTACAAAATAAAATCAAGGCAAAGAGGGCATATTACAAATTACATTATGCTAAGAAAACTAGTGAAACTTTAGAAGCTTATAAGAAAGCAAAGAAGGAAGCAAAAAAAGCCGTTAGTGAAGCAAAAGCTAAGATTTGGGAGGACTTATATAAAAAACTCAACTCAAAAGAGGGTGAAAGAGATATTTTTAGGATAGCTAGGGCTAAGAAAACTAAAGATCATAATTATGTTAGATGCATAAAAGACAAGGATGAAAAAATTCTAGTGGCAAATGATGATATAAGAAATAGATGGAAAAACTATTTTTATAATCTCTTTAATAAAAATAAAGATGTTAGTATTAGTTTAGGAGTTTTAGCTAAGTCAGAAAAGTATATAAACCACAATTTGTACCGACGTATTCAAAAGAATGAAGTCAAAGAGGCTCTTAAACATATGAAGGGTGGTAAATCGGTAGGACCATATAATATTCCTATAGAAGTTTGGAAAATACTAGGAGAAATAGAAATCACTTGGCTCACAAGACTATTTAATGAAATATGGAAAAACCAAAAGATGCCCGAGGAATGGAGAGCAAGTACACTTATACCCGTATATAAGAACAAGGGAGACATTCAAAATTGTTCGAATTATCGAGGTATCAAGTTAATGAGTCATACTATGAAATTATGGGAAAGAGTTATCGAACGTAGGTTAAGACAAATATCAAGTACAACAGAGAACCAATTTGGATTTATGCTAGGTAGATCTACTATTGAAGCGATTCACCTTTTGAGACGTCTTATGGAACATTTTAGAGCAAAAAAGAAAGACCTTCACATGATATTTATTGATCTAGAAAAAACTTATGATAGGGTACCGAGGGAGGTTCTTTGGAGAACTTTGGAAAAAGAGGTATCCCATTGACATATATTAACCTTATAAGAGACATGTATGATGGTGCAAAAACATGTATGAGGACTCATGAAGGAATGACAGACTTCTTTGAAGTTAATATTGGGTTACATCAAGGATCAACTTTAAGTCCATACTTATTTATAATGGTGATGGATGAGTTAACAAAACATATTTAAGATGAAGTACCTTGGTGTATGTTATTTGCAGATGACATTGTATTAGTGGAGGAGTCTAAGGAAAAGTTAATAGAAAATTGGAACTATGGAGAGAAACATTAGAAAGCAAAGGCCTCCAACTTAGTAGAACAAAGACAAAATATATGGAATGTAAGTTTGATCATTTGGCTACTTCAGAGGACATAGAAATTAAAATTGGCACACATTGCATTCTCCAAAAGGAAAGTTTTAAATACCTAGGGTCAATTTTTCAAAGTGATGGAAGAATTGATGGAGATGTTACACATAAAATTAATGCTGGTTGGTTAAAATGGAGAGGAGCATCAGGTATTCTTTGTGATAAGAAGATACCATTAAAATTAAAAGGTAAATATTATAGAGCAGCAATTAGGCCTGCCATGTTTTATGGTTCTGAGTGTTGGGCAATTAATCATCAACATGTACAAAAGATGTCTATGACAGAAATGAAGATGTTGAGATGGATGAGTCGTCATACAAGAAAAGACCATATACATAATGAGGTTATTAGAAACAAATTAGGAGTGGCACCAATAGAGGATAAAATCAGAGAACATCGTTTAAGATGATTTGGACATATAGAAAGAAGATCAAAAGAAGAACCTGTAAGAAGGTTAGAAAAACTAAATTTGGAAAGTATTAAAAGAGGTAGAGGACGACCACAAAAGTGTTGGAAAGAAACAATAAAGAATGATCTAGCTTATTGGGAGTTAACTGCTAACATGGCACACGATAGGGATATGTGTAAACAAAGAATCCATGTAGCCGACCCCGTCTAGTATGGGAAAAGGCTTAGTTGTTGTTGTTGTTGTATATATATATATATATATAGCTCGGTTTGGGAGGCATGAGTCCAGGTCACTATCATGTTCTTTTCTTTTCCATTTCACACTTCTTTCAGCACGGCGTCAGTGGGATCTTTTTATGGCCCATTACCTGCCCACGACGCCCGCCCTCAGGGCCTTTGCCTTAGAAAAGAATGCTTAGTCGCCTTGCTGTTGAGCACTGTGTCCATGAGGTGCATCTTCCATTTCTTCTTCTTACTCTTGCATTGCATGATTTTGATTTTTCGAGTGCGCTATATATACGAGAGAGAGAGATGCTAGGATTTCCTTCATGCTAGACTATGCATGTTATTTTGATTTGAATCATGAAGGGGTAGATGATCTAGATATAAAAACAAGTGAAAGTTGTTTGTTAAAATGGCAAAAAGTATATGTATTTTTCTGCATTTTGTTTTTAATTTTTTTTTATCTATACACTACATTTTCGATTGAATGCTTAAGATTGACATGAATGATTTAGTATGAATGAATGATTTAGTATGAACGAGAATATATCAACTCTCTCATTGTATTAAGGACCTTTCGGAACTAACACTAAAGAATATAAGATCCTCTTCCATGCCTGCGTGGAGTCAACATATAGATAAATAAACAAATTCGAGAATGGTACACCAAAGAAGCTTTCACATTTCGGGCTAGACTGTTCCAGGCGATTCCATACATGTAGATTAGGGTTCCATGCCATCATTAGTTGAAGGTCTAAAGTTAAGAAATCGGATGCCGCGGTTTCCATATCTCGCCTTTCATCAGTACATCTTCCATGGCCGGGAAATCGGAAAGTTTCGAGGTGCAGCGACAAGAGCACCCTTATGTAAAAGCCAATAAAATACAGTTGTTTGCATGCATGTGTAAGGCTTCGGCCTCCCATTGTATCCATAATGCAAATTCTTAAAGAAGAAACATCATATATATATACACCAATGCAATCGAAGGGTGGAACTTTCTTCTGAAGGACAATACAAAGATGGGACTTTTTTTCCCAGAAAAACAGATTTGGAACTTTTTATCCGAGGAAAGTGAAAGTTAATTGTATTTACATCATTAGGAGAGTTAATGGCTGGAGTGACTGGCAATCTGGGAGTCAAGTAAAGAAGACCATACCTGACCTTGGGCTACCCAACACGATCCGTCCATGTGTGGGGTGGGTTTTCGAATGGGGTGGGCGAGAGTTGTCTACCCCGAGGCCAGCGGGTGGGGTGGCAACACTAAGATTTTAATGCGGTGCGGTTCGGGCTCGATAACAAACCCGCCCGATTGCCATCCCTGTACTAGCGGTGGCAATACTGACCCGACGTGGTACAACCCCTGACCGATCTAACTGGAAGGGGAAGTGGATACCTGACCCGTTCAGGGTTGGGTTCAGGTATGAGGATAAAATTCTTTTCGCTA
The DNA here is from genome assembly GCA_036023115.1 of Brasenia schreberi. Taxonomy (NCBI): domain Eukaryota; kingdom Viridiplantae; phylum Streptophyta; class Magnoliopsida; order Nymphaeales; family Cabombaceae; genus Brasenia; species Brasenia schreberi. The sequence continues at coordinate 1,284,072 of JAYKKT010000086.1, read as the reverse complement.
CCTATTGAGAAAAAGAGAACCCGAACCCGAACCCGTACCTTATTGAAGGTCGGGTCGGGACCCATCCCCGCCACCCAATTGCTATCCCTACATACTACAGCATTTTGTGGGTCTCAAAAAAGCAAAATAAGCGGGCCCCACTTGAAACGCTGAATTTGATTGGCTATTAGTACGTAGCAAAAAAGATATTCTGACTGTCGAAAGGTACAGCTCCTCCGGAGCTCCCGCTGTGACTCTCCGGCTGCCGGAAAACCCAACACCACACTACACCCTCACTCACTTTAAGGCTACTATCCGGCAGCAGGAGCCTCATATTTGTCCGTCGGGGGAGGAGGAAGGAGGTTGGTGCGGCAGAGTGGACACGAATTGTGTAAGAAGAGCCAAGAATCAATGCATTCGACGTGGAAGAAATGGCCGCAGAGAGGAAGCAGTTTCACCGTCTCACCGGATTCGAACTGGCCGAGGCACACTGCGCAGAGCGACGACTCGTAGTCGTCATAGACGGTCTTGTAAGGGAAGGTTGGGAGCGCGACGATGACTTCTTGATCAAGCCCACCGGAGGGTGCGGAGGACTGACGGATTCCAGCATCACGATGACGGCGAGGACGGGAGTCGTCTGTGGTGGAGGCTGAAGCGTCGTTGATGAAGTGGCGGAAATAGAAAGATAAGAAGCTCATGAAGAAGAAGGCGGTGAGGAGGACGAGAACCGTGACGACCATCGATGAGGTCAGGGCAGCAGATGCTTCGTTGTAGACATTAGAGGAGGAATTGGCTAGGATATTGTGGTTTCTCGCTGGTTGTGGTGGTAGTGCTGGATTCTGTAGTTGCTTTGGTACGCTATTGGTAGTGGTGGTGGATACCGATGGTGGTTCAGCGGTGAGCTTTAGCCTTCTGCTTCTCATATTGAAAAACTTGGGTTTCTAGGGACGTCGGTAGTTTCAAAGTCTGTAGGAAGAAAGTTTTGGGGAGTTATGTGATGTTGGCTATGCAGAAGTTTTATGTGAGGATCAGGTGGCACCGTTGGAGAGAGAGAGGTTTCTCCAATGCACTCCTGTAGCTTGACTGTTTTGAGAGAGAGAATTCTCTGATATAGCAGACAGCAGTAATAATTGAGAGAGAGAGAGAGCTGATGCAGGGTTTAGATATTTTTGTATAGGGATCAAAACCGAAATATAATTAATATGCTTGTTTAAGTTGCAGATTTTTGTTATGGTTTTGCCCCCTATTGAAGCATCCCACAGCAACAATAAAGGTTTGTGAATGGCAGCTTACTTGGGAGAGTTAAAAAAAGGAAGCCGCACTCGAACTACCATTCAACTTTAAAAAATTCATAATTGTTGAAATTGGAGGTGGAACCAACAAAATAAGAAAAACAAAATAAGAAGTTTTGAACACATTCAAAGATCCCAAAGAAAGTTGGGACAAAAGTATGAAAAAGTAGATTGTAAAAATGTTAAAAGAGATAGGAGAACACAATAAACGTGATAAAAAATAATAATTTTTTAAAACTTATTTTAAGTTAACTGTGATCATGGCATATGATCAAGCTTTATGAAAACAAAGAATTTATGTAAATGATCCCCTCTAGTATGACAAAAGGCTTAATTGTTGTTATAAAAACTAAGCAATTAGAACTCAAAGTCTTAACCCACCTTGCTAGAGGCCTGAACTTACAATTTGAAGGTCGTGAGTTTGAAACTCGCGCAACTGGCTTCAGCCTCCTCATTTTAACAAAAAAAAAAAGCTAATGAATTAATAAATTCTATTTATTTCACTTGGTTTATGTGCATCTATATCAAGATGATGCTAATTGAAATGAATTGCGTACTGTTTGGCTCATCTTATTAGCATCACCAGATGAGCTATGGAACTGATAAAGGCTCATGTAATTATATTTAGACATGTCTGGTTTCGGTTAGTCCAGAACTAGGGTCGGTTTCAATTTGAATATGGAACCAGTAATTTTATTTAAAAAATTTAAAATTATAAAAAAATATAAAAATAGCAGAGCCAGCGGTTTGGAACTGTCTGTTCTGGTTTTGTAAAAGATAAAATTGGAATAGAACCATGTGGTCTCCGGTTCAATTTCACTTGCTTCTTGGCCTGATTAGGTTTCGACTGAAACAGCCACACCGATTAAGAAGCGGCTATTTATATACATATTTATATAGATATTAGGTTACATACATATATATATATATATATATATATACTAATCGAGCCCAGCACTGCCACTAGGCCATGAGCAGCTTCTTTGGTTTGATAACTGCCATGTTATATGACTTGACTTTTCTATCTACATGAGGATTCCATTAACTTATACCGCGAATTTTTTTGTATCAAAATATGATATGATTATTGAACACATATTCACCAATCCAATGCATATGAACATGCCATTTATTTATTTAACTTCGATTTTCTTTTTTTCCAATTAGGATGCCATTAGGTTGCTTTCGTTTCCACATTATATGATTTTCTTTTAGTTTCTAAACATTACTTAACCATCACTATTGTTCATGTGATTAATGGAACATAACAATGAAGCCGTCGGTTCCACGTCATATTTGTGTCTATTAAATGCCATTGATTTTTGTGTCGACATAGACAACTCATTGTATGTCTTGTGGGTGATCACATGGACGGTATAAATCATCTAGTAAAGTCTAATACATGAGGTTGTCTAGCAACTTCTAGTTTCTCTCTAGAGATATATCTAGCTATCTATCTATCTATATATATATATATATATATGTTAGAAAATAATAGTAATTGAGTTAGTGAATTGAATATACAGATCTCTAGTTTCTGTGTTCATTTTGAGTCGTGTGAGAAGTTTTTGGGTCAGGTTGCTTTTTTATTCAACACATCTCCTAGCGCCAAAACAGCCATCTTAACGAGGAAGACGCAAACAAGTACCATTTAATCAGTACATGCAACAGAGAGCGTGGCCAACAAGAGAGAGAAGAACCACATGAAATTCCTGAGGATCCAGAAAAGATTTTTTTTTATGCAGTTTATGCAAATTCTTCCAAATTAAATATGAGATTAGGAAAAGCCGAATTGAGTGGTAACCGGTTCCACACACACACACACACACACATATATGAAAACCCTAAGCAGGCATGAAAAAGAAGGTCCATATTTGAATCCCAAAGTAACAAGAAAGAACTTGGTTTCGTGTTCAAGTTGACCTCAAAAGTTTGGTCTTCGTGTCTCCAAAAGGTTGGTCTTCGTGGGCCATCCAAAGTATTATCATTATCATTATTATTATTATTATTATCATTAAATTATTATTATTAGAAATCCATCGTATTCAAGGCCTATAGACCTGACTTGCTAGTGGTAACCTGTGGAGAGCTTATACATACCATGTATTGTTCACCAATCAATTTCTCAACTGATTCCATTTCGCTTTAAATGTAATATTTATTACTAAAGAACATTCAAACAATAGTGACAACAACAAATCCAATTTGCTTGATCTGAACCATTGGATAACTTCTCCTATAAAGATTTAAATATGGAAGTAGGTGAGCCTACAGTATCATATCATTCCATATCTGAGATGTCCACAGCCGTTGGATTGGAACCTGGGCTTGTCGGTCGTGCCACCTTGTTAGACATTCATCAGCCATCTTCTCTCTCTCTCTCAAACACACAGCACACACAAACACACACACGCGCGCGCGCGCACAATTGCTAGATATCCAATGAACCACAACTAATATTTATGTGCATGCATTTGAAGACCATCATCTCCCAATTGCTATAGAAAATGATATCGATGAGATCTGTGAACGTCAGGAGCTGATGTCAGGTTCCAATAAGAAATTGCAGTCGTTATTATTCATCACCTTTCAAAACTAGATAACTATAAAGTTCTTTTCCTCCCAAAACGTATGAGAGCTACGTCATTTGTCACACCAAATTATTCCTAAGTCAGTGGCGGATCCACATTGTGGCGAGGTGGGATGCTCGCTCCACTCAAAATTCGGAATATTTTGAATTAAGTATTTTTAAAAAATTAAAAATAATTTTTAAAAAATCCCGTCCCATCCAAAACAAATTTATGGATCCACCACTGCCTTAGTGTTAATCGGCTAATGTAGTTGTCAATATTCATAATGCAGTTTATTTTTCGAAAAATAATAAGCTAGCTTATGTGATAAATTACCAACAAATCTTTGAGTCTTGATAAACTTATTAGAAGCCAATAATGGAAACTACCTGTTATTGGCACTCGGCTCGATACGAGCAATCATATGAAAATAGAAATCATATTGAAACGCATTTTTATTGATAAATTAGAATTGCCTCCTAGTACTTATAACTGTCTCAAAGGGTCTAATATACATACATTATTGGAGAGAATTGAGCATTTTCGCGTAGAAGACGTAAACCAAATATTCGACATTCTACAGAAGGGTTTCACAATCGACTTGCTTAAAAATCAAAATATGTTTTAAGCCCGTTGCATTTTTTTTTAATTTTCATTTCAAATGCAAGAAAAAAATGCAAAAATTGGAAATGAAAGACTATTTGATTTGATATAATTTAATTAGAACAAAAAATTATAGAATTTTGCTTCTATTTATTATTATATTCATTATAAGATTATCAAATTTATTTCTCTTAATTTTTTGTATATATTTGGTACACCTGCTTCAGACTTCGAGGTTAGAACCTTGCAAGTTCGAGCTAACTCATGAGCACAGTCGAGCTCTGTTTGGATTCGAGCTCACTGAACTCAAATGAACACAAGCCAAGCTTCCTTGGTTGCACCAAGCTCAAAGGAGCCGAGCTCGAGTTGTTTGAACATAACTCAAGCTTGAAGTTCGAAGCTCGTTCGAGCTCGAACAGAGCATTTTCTTAAAGAGGTTGAGTGGCACTTGCTTGTACTCGAATTTGACTGGGCTCGATTATGCCCCTGTTCAAAGTTTGGAAGTTAAAAAGTTATAGACCACTCTGGAACCCGTGGGGTTATATACAGAGGCTGCGATATATCCACGGGTTATTGGGCTTTAAGATAGACATGGCCAGTTGAGAACCGGCCCGACGGTTCCAACTAGAACCAAATCGGTCCAGGAACCATCTGAAACCGGAACTGCTAGAATCAGATCTGGAATCGGAGAGGAGCCGGTTTGGTTCTGGTTTCAGCTTCTGTGGAACCGGAACCATGCTGGAAACAAACTGGCAATTTGGAACCGCTGGTTCCATAATTTTATAAAAGTTTTTTATCAAAATTCAAAAAATAATATTTTTTCGGTTCCGAATGGTTTAGGACTTGAATAGGAAGTGTAACGACAATTCTAAACCGGACAGTTCTCGGTTTTGTTCTGGTTCTTAGTCCCAGGCAAATCAGAACCAGTGGTTTTCGGAACCGGACATATCTATATGCACCCTGAAAGTCATAATGCACGAAATCTCAATCTTTGATGCTTTAAACAGTTATAGCCCACTGTTGAACCCTTCGGGTTTTATAGAGAGGCTACGATACAACCATGAGCTATTGGGCTTTAAGATAGTCATGGCTGGTTAACTGCTGGTCCATAAGTTTTTGATTGTTTTTTTTTTACCATAATTCATTTTTTTAAAATATTTTTCAGTTTGAAAAGGTTTAAGACCAAAACTGGTGTCAGAACCAACAGTTCCAAACCGGCACCAAAACCCACCGGATCTCGGTTTGATTCTAGTTCCTGGTTCTAAAAAACCCCGGAACCAACTGTTCCCGAAACCGGCCATGTCTACTTTAAGATAAAGCCCACGATATAACCATAAGCAAGGTGGACTATTCGCCCTGGCCACTATAAACGATTTACCCTGAAAGTCATAATACAAGCAATCTCAATCTTAAACAAAGGCAAATATTTTTTAAATATGTTGGTCATCAAACACTTGTAGCAAAAGCGAACATCTTTTGATTATTTTGGAGAGGATTCACCGATTATCTGCATGCACGCTCTTTGTTCATAACAATAGTGTGTGTTTTTCCTTTTGGTACAACGGGGACGAAGCCGCGATGCTAGTAGCCCCAGGTATCGAACCCTTGACCTACAATTTCTTAGTCGACCCCCTAACCTATCCTGGTGAGTTATTGCCCTTTGTACAATAACATAGTGTATATTGTTGGCCTATCTGTATCAAATACCAAAAAAGGCAATAAGTGCTCTTATTTTTTATCTCATGTAAAATGATTCTTTTATATCATATTAATGCAATTATTTTAGCTTGACAATTACTTGCGATAAGCCAAAAGGTGTTTTGGCTTATGTATGTATAGAGAGAGTAAAACCATATCACGTCCACTTTTGACATGTTGATGGATGTTCATCAATTGTTTTTTAGTGACATAAGTATAATTTAAATTTTTTTAAGAGTTTTTGAAAGATAACAAACGACATTATTACTACACTTGTATCGATAAAAATAAATAATTAAATATGAGTGAACAACATTAGTAGTGAATAGGATTCAATCTCTCTCATATATATGTATATATATACTACACTTGTATCAATAAAAATCAATGATTAAACATGAGTAAACAACATCAGTAGTGAACAGGATTC